>OX101753.1:113358394-113667422 GCA_944452675.1 Tachina lurida | reverse complement strand
GTTGGAAAACAGTAGTATGTTTACGTTCCCTCTGGACCACTTTTTCCATACAAAATGTTGGCTCATGCCGACCAGTGTTACCACCCATGAAATTTAGTGGATGTGGGTCGGGTGTTGGTCAGTGTTACCACCGTGCAAAGGAAAAAAAAAAAAAAAAAAAAAAAAAAAAAAATGTGCATACCTTAACCCTTTAACGGTCGATGGGGTTAAATTCGACCCCATGATATTTTATGTTATGAGACGACAGCGTGTTCGGTTTTGCTTAAAGTGTATGAGGCGACAGCGTGTTCGGTTTTGCTTAAAGTGAAGTCGTGGTGGATGTTATTTTTGTTGAAGTGAAGTCGTAACATTTAATGTGTTCGTTAGAGGGTTAATACAATATGAATTAGACTACATTAGGGCGGTTTACGAAAGTCTGTGATTTTTTGCTAGTATTTAATAAATAAAATTCATTTACTGCGGTATATATTAATCTCCCTAATACTACTCGTATTTGTTATCAGTATAAAATGTTAACCACATTATTTAAAAACAAAACACTAGTATTTAATAAATAAAATTCATTTACTGCGGTATATAATAACATCCCTAATACTATTCGTATTTGATATCAGTATAAAATGTTAACCACATTATTTAATTAAGTGTGTGGGTAATAAAATAAAATCAAATTAATAAAATATATTCATTGTTGTACTAAACTCTAAGGTGTGATTATACTTTTTGTTATTTATTAACAAAAAAAAAAAAAAAAAAAAAAAAAAAATAATAAAAAATTAATAAAATAAATTAAATTAAAATGGGTGGCAAATTTATTTGTGATATTTGTGCAAAAGCATACAAGCTGAATTCATCATTAAGAAGACATTATCGACTACATCACGAAGAACCATCGTCTTCGATTAAATGTATTCCATGTAGCAGATATTTCTCAGATCAGTCGAGTTACAAGATTCATCTTCTACAACATTCTAAGACTGGAGAAGGAGAAAGTAATAATATTAATTGTCTCGATTGTAATCAATATGTTGCTAAGTCCAATTGGTGCTATCATGTAAGAACAAATAAACACAAAATTAATTGTGCTAAGAAATCTAATGATGATAGTGACATTGATGAAATAGTACATGACAAATCAGTATTTAACAATCGCATTATAACATATTTAATTAAGAACAATAACAAATCGGATCTAATACCAGAGAATTTTTTATCGGGTATAAAATATAAAGTGGTTGAACTGTTACGGAATATGACACAAAAATTTATTAGCATAAAATTTAATCTTGAAATATTTTGTGAATACATGTTGGTTAAGGAAGAAGAAGAATCGTGTACCATTGAAATAAAGTCACATCAAAGCAAAATGACTGTAATAAACTGCTCATCGTCAACGGTAGAAGAGTCTAGCAATATTTATAATGCACACTGTGAAGAGATTGTGAGAAAGATGAGTGAATTTAAAGAGCGTGATAGCGGATGGGCATTAACAGAAATATTGCGTTTAGAAATAAACATTAATCAATATAAATGCATGAAGGGATCATCGTATATTGCTCTAACATCGGCAATACAGAGAAAACATGCATGTATCAATGTCCAAAATAATGATGAATATTGTTTCAAGTGGGCCATAATATCAGCCTTATTTCCAGTCGATGATCATTCAAATCGATGCACATCCTATAAAGTTATAAATATTGAAGATGACATTATAACGTTGGAAAACAATATTGTTATAAATTTTAAAAGTCTAAACTTTCCGCTATCAACACATAAAATTAAGATCTTTGAAATCAACAATCCAGAAATTAGTGTGAATGTATTTGGTTTGGATGATAAGGATGATATAATCGGACCCTACTATTCTACTTCAAAAGAAAAGGATAGACACATTAACTTGTTATTATTGGAAGATGGTGTGAAATTTCACTACGTATGGATTAAAAATATTTCAAGGTATATCTCAACTTAAAATTTTTACATTTCACACTTAATAATAATAGTTTTTTAACTTTTTAATTTTAGATTAATAAGGAGCCAACTGACAAGACATCGTAGATGTTTGTATTTATGCAATACATGTTTAAATCATTTTCAATCGGAATCTTTACTATTAAAACACAAAGAAGAGTGTAATAAAATTATAACTAGACTACCGACCCTAGTCAACAATATTGTGAGTTTTAAAAACTATAAAAAGCAAATGGATGTGCCTTTTGTAGTTTATGCGGATTTTGAGTGTATTTTACAATCAATTGATATTCAAAATTCAGTAAATGTAAAGTCCACACAAAGGTACAATCCAGTTGCTTATAGCTATTATATAAAATGTTCTTATAATAGTGCGTTAGATATATTTAGAATTTATAGTGGGGATAACCCATCAAGTCACTTTTTTTCAAATTTAGTCAAGGATTGTCTAGATATATATCATAATTATTTAAGTATAGTAAAACCAATGACAGTCCTAACATCCCTTCAACAACTAAAACAAAAAGAGGATAGAATATGTCACATTTGTACAAAGTTTTTATCTGCTGTAGATCGGGTAGCTGATCATTGTCACTTAACCGGCGAATATAGAGGACCGGCACATGTCAGTTGCAATCTAGAATATCAAATTGCAAAATTCATTCCCATATTTTTTCACAATCTTTCGTCATATGACTGTCATTTGTTTGTTAGAGAACTTTCATCGATTGAAGGCGATATAAATATAATTCCTATAAACAAAGAGTTATATATATCGATATCGAAAAGAATTGCCGTCGATGAAAGAAGTACTATTGAACTGCGTTTTCTAGATTCTTGTCGGTTTATGCCATCAAGTTTAGAAAAACTGGCAGGATACTTATCTGATGATGATCTGACGACCGTAAGATCTATTTTCCCTACACCAAATGAATTCGGTTTAATGAAACGCAAAGGTGTTTTTCCCTATGACTATCTAGATTCAGAGATTCGTCTTGAAGAGACAGAGCTACCACCCCGCTCATGCTTTTATAATAAACTTACGAATGAGTTGTGCAGTGAGGATGATTATGAACATGCTGAAAAAGTTTGGAATACGTTTAAATGCAACACACTCTTAGATTATCTTCTATTATATTTGAAAGTAGATGTTATGCTGCTGTGTGATGTTTTCGAAAATTTCCGTAAAGTTTGTAAAACCATTTATAATTTAGATCCTTGTCAATATTATACTACCCCAGGATTGTCCTGGGATGCTATGTTAAAAACAACTGAAATAGAATTGGAATTGTTGACCGATATTAATATGTACAATTTCGTTGCACGAGGTATTAGGGGGGGTATTGTACAATGTAGTAAACGGCATGCGATAGCCAACAATAAATATATTACTGATTATAATTATACAAAAGAGAATCAAAATTATATAATGTATTTTGATGTGAATAACTTATATGGATACGCAATGTCACAATATCTTCCCTTTAAAAATTTCGAATGGGTTGAAAACTGCGAAGACTTTAATGTAAACATTATAGCAGAAGATTCCGAATTTGGTTACATCTTAGAGGTAGATTTGGACTATCCAACCGCATTGCATGATTACCATAACGATTTTCCATTTTGTGCAGAAAACAAGAAAACTGAAAGCATGAAGCAAAGAAAATTAGTAACAGATTTAAACAATAAAAGCAATTATATAATACACTATCGCAATCTGCAACAATGCATTCGAAATGGTTTAATTCTGAGAAAAATTCATAGGATTCTTAAATTTAAGCAATCTAATTGGTTGAAAAAATATATTGATGAAAATAACTATCACAGAACATTGGCTAAAAACACATTTGAACAAAACTTTTTTAAATTGCTCAATAATGCTGTATATGGGAAGACTATGGAAAATGTTGACAAGAGAAAAGATGTTAAAATAGTATGTGAATGGGAAAATAGAGGTAAGCGATTAGGAGCTAGATCTCTTATTGCTAAACCCAACTTCCACAGTTGTCTCAAAATTCACGATGAAATGGTTGTCATTGAAATGAAAAGAGTACGAACGGAATACAACAAACCTATTTATGTAGGTTTTTCTGTTTTAGAACTATCGAAATGGAAAATGTATAATTTCCATTACGAGTATATGAAACCAAAATACTTTGAAAATATTAATCTCTGCTATATGGATACGGATTCATTTATTTATGATGTCACAACAAATGACATATACGATGATATTCGAAATGATCTCCCAATACATTTCGATACATCTGCATATCCAAAAGAAAATGTCTATCATTTTCCACTGATAAATAAAAAGGTTTTGGGCATGATGAAGGATGAATGTAATGGAAAAATAATTAGAGAGTTCATTGGTTTACGTGCTAAAATGTATTCTTTAAAAATAGATAAGGTAGATCAAGAAATTAAGAAAATTAAAGGTGTTAAGAGTAGTGTAACAGCTAGATTAAACATTAATGATTTCAAAAAATGTTTGCTGGAGAAAAAGTTGTATTATGATTCTATGTATGTATTTAGATCAAAGATTCATGAAATATATACTCAACACATTAGTAAATTAGCATTAAGTTATTTAGATGATAAGCGATTTATTAGAGATAATAGTATTAATACTTATGCATGGGGACATTATGCAATAAATAGTCAACAACCATCATCATCATATCCCAATGAAAATGCATTAACATCATCTTCAAGTGATAATATTGTACAATAGTATTAAGTGATTTTAGATTATAAGTGAATATATATATATATATATATATATATATATATATATATATATATATATATATAACGTTAAAAAACAATAAATAAATAAATAAATAAAGAATATCATTAAAATATTTTAGTTTGTTTTTATTTTAAACTATAGTTATCTATTGAATAGGAATTTTAAACACAAGTAACCACAATTTGTTTTTGTGTGAATAAAAATTAATCGTGCTTGTTCTTAACCTTACTCAACTAAGTTGATATAAAATTTAATCGTTTAGAAATAAAAAAAATCAAAACAAAACTTTTTTATATATTATTTTATTTTTTTTGAGAATTTTATAATAATATAATAAAAATAAATCTCATATTGAAGTATATATATAATATTATTGAAGTTCATCTTTATTAATCCAAGAATTATGTTGATTGGAAAATCCCAACCATTTTACGTACGCCTGGTGCCCCTTAGTTTTAATCACATTTTCAATCAAGTATGTATTTGGAAAATGTGTCTTTAATAGTTCATGTTCATAGAATCCACCAACAATCGGATTCCTTTGATAGTCTTCCAATAAATAAGTAATGGGGTTTGTGTTCTGTAAAGTACGAATTTTAAAAATTTCAGTTGTCCAGTTTGGAGTATATCCTTTTGAAAAAATATGTTTATATTTGCTAATTCGAACGTAATCTCCAACTTTTAGTTTACCAAATTTAAATATTTTGGGATGATTATAAACTTGTTTTAGTATAGAACTTTCATTTTCTGTGTTAACAGACTTTGGTGTCATTCCAATTGTTCTATGCTTTTTATTATTATATTGATTAATTAAATCCTTACATATATGTATCCATTGATAATTTCCTTGTAGACTAAAATTTTTCCACATCATTCCTTTTAGAGTTCTATTAAATCGTTCTACAATAGACGCTTTCATGATACTATATGTAGAATAGTGGTTGATATTATGTTTTTTCATCAAGTTTTGAAATATTTTATTATAGAACTCTTTACCATTATCGGTTTGCAAGTTTTTTGGAATTCTCTTTAGCGAAAAAATAGATTGTATAGCATTGGTTATATCTTCACTACTTTTAGATTTTACGGGTACAGCCCAAGCAAACTTTGAAAATGTATCTATAACTGTTAAAATAAATCTATAGCCTTTGTTATATTTTGAGTAAGCACCCATTTCAACAAGATCTGCTTGCCAAAGATCATCAATTCCCTTGACCACCACTCGACGTCGAATGAAATTTCTACGTGCTTGCTTGTGAAGCTCCTGAACCACTTCTTGTCGCTCCATTTCTAACGTCTATCTTACAGATTACATCAATTTAAATGCTGTTGATATTGAATTTAAATCAAAAACGATTTATATATCTATCTTTAAATGCTTTGTAATGAGCTTCGTTTTTTCATTTAGACGTTCTTCAACTGAATCAATTTTGTAATTAAATAATGATGTCATTTCTTTTAGTGATTGATTGAGATTATTTGGTATTATACTTTGATCATGTATTAATTTACTTAAACGTGTTTCTACATTATCAAATTTTTCTGTAGTCAACACGTTTTGTTGATGTATTATTTCGTTAAAACGATCCTCCATTCCCTTAATTCTCTCCATATACATTGTATCCAGTTGTTTCTTT
This sequence comes from Tachina lurida, assembly GCA_944452675.1. NCBI lineage: Eukaryota > Metazoa > Arthropoda > Insecta > Diptera > Tachinidae > Tachina > Tachina lurida. The sequence goes on along the minus strand of OX101753.1, from coordinate 113,661,059 downwards.
ATTTCACTTAAATAAGTTTTCATATAAATTTTGTTTACGGCATCGTTTTCCAATACAGGACTAGCAATATTTTTTATTCTCCGCAAGTTAAAGTTGAAATTACGATCACTATCCAAATGAATCTTGAAATGTTGATTTTGATATCTTGCAGATTTTTCAATATAATGTCCAAACTTATCGATAGGCATTTTATGAATATGAATTGTTTGTACATTTTTAAGTCTATTTATATAATAATTTTTGCTTCTCTCAATTCCTCAATAATTGATACAATTTCATTATTATGATTTGAGTGACCAGCTGTTGTTGATGAAATCAAAAGACGCAATCTATCAACCAATTCATTAGGATCATCCCAATAAACATAATTATGCTTTTTTCTATTCAATTTCATTAAACCTTTTCCCTCATGAATTTTCTGTTGTTGTTTAAATAGGTTTTTAATAATCGTTGTATATTTAATTGAACGATTTCCTTTAATTTGACCATTAATACTGTTATTTCGTTTATGGACATTAGTCATCTCCAATATTTGTTTATAATTATTTAAATCTGTTTTATTATAATTGCTTGGTTTCTTATAAACTAACAATTCATATAAGCCTGATGTGAAGGGCCATTTTAAATTACCTACAGTAATATTGATTGAATTGAAAGCGATGGGTTCATTACCCAGTCTCCATATTTGATTTTTATCCTTATGAGGACCATAGGTTTTATCATATATATTTAAGTTAACTTTTGATAAATTATATTGAACACTTTCATTGGGATGTATTGCAATGGTGTTATCATCATCATTGCTATCATCCTCATTATCAACATTATCATTATTATCATCATCATAATCATCATGATCATCATCATGATCATTTTCATCATCAAATGATTGAAACGTGTTTGAACTTTTCTCGATTTTCTTGTTATTAGAGCTTGGAGAAAACGTGTTATAATCAAGCTTACTCTTTTTATATGGTGTACTGAAGGCAACTTTATTATTCTCAAGATCATGTTTAAAAGAGTTATCCGGATAATTTTCATGTTTTATAATGTTATTATTATTATTATTATTATTATTATTAGTTGATTGAACTAATTCTTTTAATGGTTTTGATATTGGTTTCAATGTCTTTTCCAACAATTCATCATTTGCAATTTCTCCAAGCAAAATATTCTTATATTTCTTTTTTAAAATATTTCGAGTTTTAATAAGATTATTAACTAGATTTGTGTTCATATTTATAGGTTGAATTAGAAACAGATTCAAAACAGATCAGTTTAGCAGTTTAGCAGTTTAACAGTTTAGCAGTATAGCAGTATAGCAGTATAGCAGTTTAGCAGTTAGCAGTTTAATAGTTGAGAAGCTGTTAGTTTAATAATTAATCTTGTACTGATTTTAAAATATCTGTAATGTTTCTTTTATAGCTTTATAAATATATCGAAACCTTTTCTATATCGACCATTATTCATAGGATCATCTTTGTTAATAACTAGAAAACCATATTTTTCTTTCCAACACTCGGTACATAACTCATGAAATGTTTTCAAAGTCATATCAGAACCAACATGATCATTGTAAATATGCTTAATATTCATTGCATCCTGTTTGAAAATTATAATCATATTAGCATTATCGCGAATCAAGTGTTTTGGTATACGTGTATATGTTTGACATAAATAAAAACTATCAATATCTTTATGACGACCCATACAGAAGTAGGCACGTACATGATTTTGTTTCTCACAAGCTATATCGTCGAATATAAATACTGAATTTGGTTTAACTTCGTCTGGCGATAGAACATCATCATTATTGGAAAATGATGAAAAATTTATCTCCTTAATGGGTTTAATTAGACTTTCTAAGTACTTATATTTCGGTTGTTGTGTTGATTTTGAATATAAGTAAATATTTTTAAATTTCAATCCATGAGGACTTTCAATAAGACTGATCATAACATTTGTTTTTCCGCAATTTGATGGACCCACAATAAGAGCTCGAATAGAATTCGGTAGTAATGAGCTATGACGAATTTTATTTGATGAATCGAACTTTGATTCGATATTCTTTACGTTAATCCTTTTATGTTGTTTAAAAAAGCGCATTCTGAAATCTAATGATAACATAATATATAAACCAGTCTCTTTTATTTGTTTTCAATCAATTTGATTTTAATCTTTAATCGACAAAGTATCAATAGATATGACAATCATTTATAAAAAGATATTCAGTCGTCATCCATACTTCATCGGTAGAGGTTTTCTGAATAAAATAATTAATAAACTTCCTATTGAACTTCATCTACCCGGTTATCAATTTTGCGGACCTGGTACAAAATTAAAGAAACGTTTAGCTAGAGGTGATCAAGGAATCAATCCATTGGATACTGCTTGCAGAGAGCATGATATAGCATACTCAAACAATAAAGATTTAGAGAAAAGACATATTGCTGATAGAATTTTAACTGAAAAGGCTTGGCAAAGGGTCAAAGCAAACGATAGTAGTTTGGGTGAAAAATCAAACGCTTGGTTTGTTGCTACTGCAATGAAAGCAAAAACAAAATTCGGTATGGGTAACGTTATTAGCAAAACTAAAAAGTCGTCTCCACTAAATACCCACAAACTGTTTACACATGCATTGAAAAGTGCAAGAAAGAATATAAAGAAAAGTGAAAACTTGAAAGATGCTATAAAGATTTCACGAAAAGTTGTAAACAATATTTTCAAGGGGAAGAAAAAATCGTTAATAAAAACACCTCGAATAATACCTCTACCTAAATCTGGAGGTTTTCTTCCACTTGCCCCTATATTTGCTGCACTGGGTGCACTTGGTGGTTTAGCTGGTGGTGTATCTGGTATTACAAAAGCAATCAATGCAGTCAAAAATGGAAAGGAACAATTGACTGAAGCAAAACGACATAATAGTACAATAGAAGCCATTGCGATGGGAAAAGGCATGTTCTTAAAACCATATAAAAAAGGACTTGGATTATATTTAAAACCTTATCAAAAAAATTTTTAATGAAGCTACCTGAAAGAGCTCTTTCTGATGTAGACTTGAGAAAATATGCAAAACATATTCCAAATTTTAGAGGTGTGTTTATGTGTAACACCCTTCCAAGCAGCAAACCATTTAAAAAAGAATGTGGAATAATCAATCTGGATACTTCAAAGGGCCCTGGCACACATTGGGTAGCATACTGGAAAAACAACAATCAAATCGAATATTTTGATAGCTTTGGCAATTTGCAACCACCAAAACAATTAATAAAATATTTAGGAAAAAACATAAGTTATAATTATGATAGATATCAAAATTTTAATACAATAAATTGTGGCCATTTATGTTTAAAATTTTTGTTTTCGAAGCTAAACTTAAAAGAAACTATAAATGTTTTTTAATAAAATACATTGATTAAGAATTTCTTTTATTTATAAATAAACACATTATTTCATTTATTAAAAAAATTTCAAAATAAATATAATTAAATAATTTTTCTAATTTCGCTTGTTAGAGGTGAGTATTCGATTAAACGATCATGAATAACTAAACAGTATGCTGATGTATTATCTGGAATTAGTTTGTTTGCTTCAGTATCAAATTCAATTCGTACATCAATAGGTCCAGTTTTAACAGTTTCATTTTGATGTGAAACATCAACAACAATAAGCGGTGCGTAAGACTTGTAATCATTAACATCCAGCAATGGTTCAGGTTCTCGCATGTAAAAGCCTTGTTGAAATTTTGCATACATATTATATAGAACAGAATACTGACCCATTTCGAAACGATTATTTAAATCATCATATGGATATGACTCTGAGTTTAGATATACTTTTAAATTAGAGATATTACAATGGTCAAATATATTTCCTTGTTCTTTACTTTTCTCTTTTTGTAAACCAATTATAAGAAATCGTGGTCTTTCGTTTTGTGGTGAAAGCTTTACATTCCATAAAACCTTTGTACTCTTTGGTAAAACAGGATTTACATGACAGTCCCAACTTCTAAACGCAATTGGTATAGAATGTTTGCTGTTGATTATCTTAAACATTTCCAATTTTGCAAAGTCCGATAGTTGAATGTGTGGCATTTTCCATGTTATATCCAGAATTGTTAACTTCAACTGATCAGTTACATTTGTAGAACAATATGATCTCTCATCGGATGTAGAACGTTGAAGGATAAGCTCATGTTTCGAATTTAATAGTATTTTGTTATAATCTTCAGCAAACCCCATCAACATTTTCAGAGGTATACAACAGCTAAAATGACTTTTTTCTAAAACAAAAGTTTCAGTAAGAGACCAACCAGCGTTTTTTAATACATCACTTTCAGCCTTATTCAATGATACAAAATTTTTCATGGTGGATGAAATTCCAAGTTTACGTGTACGATCAACTTCAAAACCATTAATTTCATAACGAATTTCATCGAACAAATATGAAACAAAGTTGTTTTTTAATTTCACATCTATAGCTGGAACCTCTTTGGTTGCTTCCTTCTTTACTATAAAACCATGAATGTAAATCATACTCTCACTTGGTAAGACAAAGAGATCCTGATTTTGAATTGGTATACGAATTTCATCATTGTTGTTGAATGATTTTAGATATGGAGAGTAACTATGATATTCCCTTTTTACAATACTCTCATCATATATAGGTTTTTGAAGGACATTTAGTATTTCATTCATTGTTGAAGATTAAATCCCAACGATTTTAAGTATTCTATATTATATGATGTTAACGGGTTTTTTTTTATTTTTTATACTTTCTCGAATGCGAGTTGATGAGGGATTGAATGGAAATCCTCTTTGCATTACGTTTTTATTGTAAATTATCATTATTCTGGTTTGAAGTGGAGTCTAAGAGTGATTTTTTCTCCTCTAAAATTTATAAGTTCACCGTCTTGATTTAAGATTCTAATCGTTATGTTGTTTATTTGTTGACAGTTGACGGGTAAATAAATAACATTTCGAGGTTTTTCGTTTATTTTATATCCTGGAGGAATATCAAGAGGAAATTCATGAATAGCATGATTCGAAGTATTATTAATAAATGAACCGGTTGTTAAGTTGCTTTCAATGCGTATTGTATTAACATTCGTAATATGTGTAGGTAAATCAGATTCAAATAACTTTGTAGTATTCAATGAATTAACATCTACAATCATCACTTCCAAAGATTTATCATTTTTAAGATTTTGATTAGTATTATAATAGTAAGTTGAATTTACTTCTAGTTTTCTTTTACTAAATCCAAGTAACTTTCCTATACTGTTTGGTTGTGAAAAATCTATATCCATTGATGAGGTTATTTCAGTTTTAAGTGTGTTATTGTTAGCTTCAATTGTTAGAAAAATTGGTTCATCAATATCTTGTAAGCTTGAGTTTAAGAAAAAACCAATATCTTCAAGTTCGTATGAACCAACTGGAATAGTAATAATATGATTTCCTATATGAAACAAATTGTTGTGAACATCTACATTGGGTATGGAATTGAATGTTACAAAATCAATAAGTCCACAAACATATTTTGTAGGGAGTTCAATTGGAGGAAAATATTCTCCAACCAGAGTTGAAGTGTTTCCGCTTAAAGATATTGTTATTGACATTTCGAGTATTCAGAATGAACTGATGTTTGATGATTATTTTACCTGATTTAAGTGTTAAATAATAAATCCAAAAAAAGAAAAAATGTCTTTTATAATTTTATGTTTTCTTTATTAATATTTGATTTAATAAACTTTCTTAAGAGTATTACATTTTTTTGAGCACATATACAATATTTTCTATGATAACAACAAACATTTACAGATTCATCATTTTGATATAATGTTTTTAAATTTGGACAATTTAAATCATCCAGGTTATAAAAATAAATTTTATCCTTAAAAATATTTTGAATCCACTTAATTTTTTCTAATCCTTTAGCATAATAAATATAATTTTTATCTTTAACTTGCGCAATATAATATTCCACAATATTTGTTAAGGATGAATCGCCATCTTTCCATTTTAATCCATGATGATGATTATAAAGCCAATTAATTGAATATTTTTCTTTTGTTGTCAACGATGAATATGGAAAAGGTGGTTTAATAATAAATGTTTGAACTTGTGAGTCGTCAATTGAAATACTCAGTTCTTTTACAATGAATTTATTGTTGAGATAAAAACCTTGTACGTCTACAACTAATATTCTCTCCTCCGACATTGTTTAGTACTAATCAAGTCACAACGACGACTGTAGAACTGTTTATAAAGTCTATGTTTTTAAATTATTATAAAAATTCATTATATATAATGCTTGATCCCAACTGTTATCGATAAGGGAACATTTACAGGTATCAGGTCCACAAGTTGTTTCATCGTTGGACCACACACAATTATTATAATGATATCCAAATTTTGATTTACTTTTCTTATAAAATGCATTATCATCGAATTGAGCTTTTAATTTCTTCAAAATAATCTCATGTTCATACCACAAAAACCTTTCTTCATTCAAGAAGTCATGTACAATTTTCGAATAAAACTGATTATTCATTATTTTTTCTTATTTTTTTATATTAAATAAATCTTCTTAACACATCAACAACAAAGTTTATATTAAGTGGTAGTAGTAAATGTATTTCATCATATTAGTTAATTTATGATATTTCCATATCCAAATCATGTGTATAATCTTGAATGTTGATTAATGTCATATCGGATCGGTATGTAGTATCATCCTCAGAAACCGTCTCAATTTCACCATTACTTAAAATTCTCTCGTATTCAACTTGACGGTATTCGAAACATGAAATATTTAATCGACGTTTCAAGTAATTGCTGTTATATGTACAACGGATTCTCAATTTTATATTATCTTTGTATTGAAGTTGAAAATGTCTATAAAATGGAGCCGAACTTTCAATTATTCCTGCAATATTTTTTTCTTTTTTTACTAAATCTTGCCTAAATGCTTCAATAGCTTGTTCAACAGTAAAAGATTGATTTATAGGTGGTGGTGGTGGGGAGTCTTCTTGTTCTTCGTTTGATTCATATTCTGCTTTTGTTGTTGTTGTTGTTGACTCGATGTTTTTATTTAAATCATTACTATACTTTAAAAGTTTGAAATTTAGTTGTATGCTCACAGTATCATTATTCGGTAATTTTATTGCAAATTCTGTATTTTTAAGTTCATTTTCACTCAAATCAATAGGTAATGAAGCTGAAAACACTTGTATGATATAGATATATGAAAACAATATGATAAAAATATTTTTCATTTTAGTTTTTCTTTTTAATATATATGTTCTTAGGTTAGCGATATATTTTTGAATGAGATGATAAGAATTGTTTCTCATATTTATATACTAATTTAATAATCTTCATATTGAAATGAGTCATCATCACCACCGCTAGCACCACCAGCTGCTTTCTTAACTATACTATTATTAACCATTTTTTGAGGGAGGAGGAGGAGGAGAGGTTTTTGTTGATTTTTATTCAATGAATGTATACCAGTCTTACCATTATAAGATTTAGTTGCATATTCATCTATTTCACTATACGCGCATGATGGTTTATATGAGTGTACATTTATATCTTTAAAACCACCTTCATAGACTGTTCCGACTAGTGATATCATACCACCAATAACCTCAATTTTTATATGTTGATTGTGACTAAATTGAAATATTGGAATATTTGTTGGCATTTGTTGTCCTCTATTAAGAGAAAAAATTTGCGTTCTAGTCCCTCCTTCTGCAGTTAGAAACACCTGCATTATAATATCCAAAACTATTGCATTTATTATTTGAAAAGTTTTCCACTGTGCATGACAAGTACAATATTTATCACCAGTTTTTAAAAATTGACCCCAATACATATTTATCAAAGTTTTAATTTAACTGAATCTCTTTTTATATATGCATATATATATATATATATATATATATATATATATATATATATATATATATATCTATATATATATATATATGTATATGTATGCATACACGTATACTTAACCGCAACTGATAAGAAGTTATTGAAATATCTAAAAACGTCTTATACTATCAATTATTGAATATAAAGAATCAGTTTGAAAGTTCGTCTTACGGTGAAAAGTTGAAAGCAAAAAAAAATGAGGGCAAGCTTAAGAAAATTGTTTCAAAGTCCTAATATTTCATACTTACCTTTAAAGAATATGGAAGAAAATACTATATATGAAATCAACAAGATAGATCGAGTAGATACAAAATATGGTGAAAGTATAAGATGTGATCTAAATAACGAATATTATATTTATTTACCTAAACGATTTCTGATTATTACTAAAAATCAGATGGATTATCTAAACACAACTCCACACATTTTAAAGAAAGTTAAAGAAGTGAAGGGATCATATACTCTAGTCCTTAAAAAGAAGAAGCAATTTGTATTCTACAACAACTTGTATAACAGCACTGAAGAAGACGATGATGATGATGATGATGATGATGAAATAGAAAACACATTTTAAACAATCCACGAAACAGAAACCTTTTAAAATTAAAATCATATATATCAACAAAACTCTGCATACATTAAAATTTCTTTCACATTTGATTAAATAGAAACTTTATAAAAATGGAAAAACCGCAACAGAAACTTTTTTACAATTAAAACGCACAACATTAAAATTGCAACCACATTTTTTTTTCCTGTTTAGAAACAAAATTATATTTCAGAATTTTGTATTTTTAAATAAACCTCGAAATAGAAACTTTTTTTAAATTATGAAAACATATATATCAATAAAAAAAAAACCCTACAACATCTAAAATTTCTCACGTATTTGATAAATTTGGGACCTTATAAAATGAAAAACCGCAACGGAAGCTTTTTAAAATTAAAACACACAACATTAAAATTGAAACCACATTTTTTCCTGTTTAGAAACAAAATTATATTTCTGAATTTTGTATAAAAACCTCCACCAATTTTACTTTAAGTATCATTCAAGTTAAGTAAATCATCAAAAATGGAATCACATTTAAAAAAAATTTTTAAAAAATCACAAAATAAAACCATTCTCCCTATAAAGGAGATGGTTTTTGATCATAATTATAAAATAATAAAGATGGAGCGTGTTCAGACACGCTTTGGAATGAAAATTCGGTGTCTGGTAGAGGGAACTCATTATATATACCTCCCGAGTATATTTATTGAGACGATAGACGATGATGCTATTTCAGAAGTTAATGTTAATACATACTACATTTCCAAAATAAAGAAAGGAAGCAGTGGGTTATACTATGAATTAACCATTATTGCGGAAACATCAGGTAATTTCTGGTAAAATAATTTTTATTTTTATTTTTTGATTATTAAATATAATAATAATTGATTATTTTCGTTTAAGCTCAAGATACACCAGAGAAATAAATTGAGTATTGAAGACAAAAAACAACAACAGCAACCACCGAAACAATGTGTGCCAGATCCCTTTGAAGTATCCAGATTTTATAATTTTTTTATTTTCTTTTTTTAGTATAACATATTTACTTAAATAAAAATGTTAATGCAATTTTAATTTAACTATTTGTTTGTTTGTTCATTTTTATTATTTATACACTTAACCACAACTTTTTATCAAAGTTTTAAAAATAACATCCACCACGACTTCACTTTAAGCAAAACCGAACACGCTGTCGCCTCATACACTTTAAGCAAAACCGAACACGCTGTCGTCTCATAACATAAAATATCATGGGGTCGAATTTAACCCCATCGACCGTTAAAGGGTTAAGGTATGCACATTTTTTTTTTTTTTTTTTTTTTTTTTTTTCCTTTGCACGGTGGTAACACTGACCAACACCCGACCCACATCCACTAAATTTCATGGGTGGTAACACTGGTCGGCATGAGCCAACATTTTGTATGGAAAAAGTGGTCCAGAGGGAACGTAAACATACTACTCTTGTATGACGTACTAATGCAGGGATAAGATATTTATCCGTTTCATAACTTTTTATGAATTTTGGCATCGATTTGTTAGTGCATATTTTTGCATATTTTACCCTTTAAAGCATGTTTTTGCATATATCAGTCTTACAGGCATATTTTTAGCATATTTTCTAATTATTAGAGCATAATTTACGCTTTTAGGGCAAATTTTGATACTTTATAGAATTTTTTGATTTTAATATGCTTACAAACTTATGTGTTGATCAAAATTTTTATTTTTCGGCATCTAATTCTCACTTCCAATGTTCAATGAGTATATAAATTTTTCTTATATTTATATTTATTCAGTTTGCGAGTTATGACGGACTCTGCCCCGAGTAGACGTTGAAGGAACATTGATTTTCAATGTATAAAAGTTTACTTCGATGTGACAGGCAACGATTTTTATTTGAAAATTTAGGTCAATATTTTGTTGTTTATTGCAATAAAATTATAAATAAAAATCTTGTCTTATTTATCCAAAATACACTTCCAAAGTTTTAATTCTGATATCGTGATCTCTTTTGAAATTGAAGTTAAATTTTTACGAGTATCCAAAAATAATTAATTGTATTATTTGCTTCAGTCAAAATTTTGCTTGGGTTTAATACGGCAGTTATTCTTTGTAAATTTTTTATTGATTCATTTCTTTTGTTTATTTTATTTTTGTCTTGTTTTATATCAAAATGTTGTTGAATTTCTGAATTAAAAATATATTTTTATTTACATATAAACCAATTTATTTTATTTTTAAGAGCATATTTTTCAGTTTTTAGTGCATATTTTCAAGTTTTTAGTGCATATTGAATGCGCATAAAACAATTTTTTTAGAGCATATTTCTGGTTTCCCTGATAATAAGATAATAACTAAGCATTTTCTTGTTTTTAATAAAATACATACATACTTCTACTATTTTCCCAAAAATGAAGAGCAAAGTGTAATATTGCAATCAATGTACGAGTAATGCTGTAAATACTGAAACTGAAGGAATTTGTTTTCAAAATTTTCAACAGGCAGAAATGAGAAAGTTGAAACTAACTTTATTTTCCGGCATTTTAAGTACTAGTTCAAAAGTGGAAATTGGTAAGACACCAGACTGAGATGTTCATAATATGTATAGCCGGCACCTGTAAGCAAACGATTTAAAGTACTACAGTGTTTAATATCCTTTGTGGTTATCTTGGCAATATGCTTAAAAGTATTAATAGCAGAGACGATATCCTACATAGGGGTGGAAAACTATCGATGGCACTATCGATAGTATCGATAGTTAATTTATTTTGTGACTATCGATGTTTTATTTCTGCAATCGATTAATACTTGAAAACAATCGATATTTTTTAGTCACTATCGATATTAAATGGTACACCACTAAAGGCAAAAAATAGAAAATATGTTGCTTTTTATAAACAAAAATAGCTGGATGACGGAAAATTTATTCCACTGATCACACTTATTTATCATAAAACTATTTTAGTTTTGTTATTTATTGAACAGACGAATAAACTTCTATTTTATTTTGTTTTGTTTAAAAATATTTTGTTTTGAATTTTTAGTGTAAATAATTATATACATTATACGAGAACCATACAACTTCGATACTATCACGATAGTATCGTCGATATATCGATAGTTTTTCTAGCTTTCGATAGTCTTGAAACGATATATCAATAAAGTTTTTCAATAAAAAACTTTCGATAGTAACACTATCGATAGTTTTCCACCTCTAATCCTACACTCTATATATTTTATGTTTACAAATACAAAAAAAAATCGTAGTTTAATTTTTTGCAAGAAACGAACATACATTTTACGAAAATGATCGCGCAGAATTTTTTTTACGAATTTCGTTATGTTACAAAAAATTTGCTTACAATTATTTTCATATACGAATATATTAAAATATTTTTCGTTTATTTCATAGAAATATCTTAAAATAAACAAATTTTTTTGTTGTAATTTTGTTTGTAGGACAAAGTTATTCTTAAATCTACACAAGTTTCGTGAATTTTTCGGAAAATATTTTGATATATAAAAATAAAAACTTCTGTTTTGTGTAATTATTTAATTTTTTCCTCATTTCTTTTCCTGTCATTATGCAGTTTTTATATTAAAAATTATTGTAATAGAAATTAGTTATCGATTTAATCGCCAGTTTGATTCGTGAGTTTCAGTGCAAGTATGTATGTACATACATACATACATATGTATGCATGTAATGTATGGAAAATACCTAGTCTGCAACAATTCCCCTAAAATTCTATTTTCTCATAATTATTACAACCTTCACTTCCACGAATTATAGATTAATCTGCAAACTTATTATTCAAATGTAAGAAAAAATATTGGTGGCTATTCTGGTTCGCGTCGACTTGGTGAAATTTACATGTAAAACAAAACTTCATAATTACTAAAAATTTGTTGTTGTTTGTCACACAAAATTTACCGTTTCTTAAAAAAGAGAGCAACGCGTTGAAATTCTCACGTTTATTTTATTTTAGAATTGTATGGGAACAAAAACAATTTTTGAAACTTTGTTTTTGCTTTAATGTAAAGTTTTACTTCTTCGACGCGTTTTCCCGAATAGCCACCATTATGTTTGCAGATTTTTATATTTTAACCATTTTATACAAAATTTCGTATATAACACGAAATTGCTTTTCATTATTCACAAATTTCTTTTGTAATATAAACATATTTTTTTTACATTTACGAAAAAAGTTCTTGTAAATATACAAAATTTTGTTATTGACAAATAAACAAATATCTTTTGTATTATCTATGAAGGTTTTCGTAACGTAAAAATAACGTAAATAAAAAAATAGTGTAAATATGGGTCATGGTGGATTAAGTAAACCACAAAATTTTTAAAAGTGAAAAGATTTATATACATACATACATACATATGTATTTCTTTATGTATGGCTAAAAGATTTATCAATGATCTCATTAACATTTATGAATTTTGAGTCTTAATTTGCGTCTAAAATTTAGACGCAAATTTAAAATGTTTGTCTTCCAAAATTTAGAGAGAAAAATTATAAGATGTTCCACCAAGAGTGATAAACTACAAGATTCAGTGTGCACACTTCTACCGATATTCGGTAGATTCTACCAAATATGTTTGTGAGTTTAACGATCTACCAATTCTACCGAACAAGGCCTGAAATCTACCGAATATTGAACGAACATTTTGATTAACAATGATGCTACAAGATCAAGTTGATCACACATACGGAAAATTAATCACATGTATGTTCTCAAATGTGGAAAGCATTCCGCGGAGAAGAGAATATGTTTAACGAATTGTTATTTAGTAATTTAAGTCGATATTCTATGTGTAAATTGGATATTTTGCCACATAGCAGTGCGGCCGCACAGCGGTCATTTTCTGCCAAGAAAATCATTAAAACAGAACATAGAATTGTGCCTTGGGGTTGAAATATTTATTCCTCCCAATGATTTTTGCACAAAAGTTTAAATTCATAAATGGATCTTACATATAATCTTTGTAGTAGCAAATGTTTGTCAAATAAAAGTTATTTTAGTAGCTTTATAAAACCTACTTATGTACAAAAACTGAATTTCTGTTATTTATGTATATTATTTTATGTATGCATTAGGGATGTAACGAATACCTGTTTAGCGAATGCGAATGCGAAAACGAATAATACATTTTAATTTTTGCGAAAGCGAATGCAAATATTACAATACGTTAAAAAATCTGTTCATGTGATTTTATCTAAGAACATAAAGTTGTGTTGTATACATAGATCTACTTGAGTCTTCAATTCAGCTAATATTTATTAATTTATTAGAAATAAAAATTGTTAAACTGAAAGATATATGAAATCATATTAAAATAAGTATGGATAATAATTAGAAATAAATTTACAAAATATTAGGCAATCATCCCATTCGTACTTTGGCCCTAAGTTCAACATTTCCTGTAAAATGCTACGTTAAAATACATATTCACCCTTATTCCAGTTGTCGACATCGATGTCACTTTAACACAATACCAAAAAAGTGGGCCCTGTGTACCCGTTGTCAAAAACAACTGACTCCTGTTGGTAGTTTTATGCTATTTTCTAGACCTTTGGGAACGGAATTAGATTGTCAGTAGTACAAAATTGTTCTCGAGATCGAGTAAACAAACCCCAATTTTTTTGGTATGATGTTAAAGTGACGTCGATGTCGACAACTGGAATAAGGGCGATTAAGAAAAATTGGAATGAATTGTTCATGAAAATTTTTTCCAGAAGTAGTACTCTGTTCATCTTGGGAAAAACATGAAATATATCTTCAACATTTTAAGTTTACATGCGAAATAATATGAGTGGCACTTGTTTCGCAAAAAATTTACAACAAAGAAGGAATAGTTAATATTTTTGCATATAAAATTTTTTGAACGAAGTAATGATATGCTTACCATTTTTCAAAAGTTCTAACAGACTAGTTTTAAGTAGAAAATATTTTCGCGCAATTCAAACACTGCCTCTTCTTTTTCAAAAACTGGAAAATATTTCCAATATTTTTGTCTTTAGTATTCGCTTTAAATATTCGCATACATTTTAGCGAATACAAAAGCGAATGCAAATAGCAAAAGTAAGCGAATAATTTGCGAAAGCGAATGCGAACATTCGTTACATCCCTAGTATGCATAGCATATTTATATAAAGGGTAAGAGCAAATAACTGGGGATGACACTTTTTTATTGGAAAAATGTTTCATTGTTTATGGCAGTTTAATTTACAATCACATGTGAAGTTTTAAATGCGCTTTTGGAACCTGTTTAGTTTGATACTCCTTGCACTTACTCTTTATATATAAGTACATACTAGTATATTTTGTTATTTTTTATGTTTCTTTTAATTGTTATTTTTATGTTTCTTTCAATAAAAAATATTGTCTACCGAATTTCATTCAAATCTACCGATTTTTTCTATCGATTCTACCGAATTAAAATAAAATTAAGTGTGCACACTGACAAGATTACGCCAATGCAAAAAAAAATAAAAACGTGTGACGTAACTGCGTTTCTATTGGCTGACAATTTGGTTTATTATTTTTTATAGAACTATTTAAAGTTATTTTCACTGCAGGATTGCCAACCGCTATGCAAGTACTGGTTTTACTAAGTTCGGTGAAAAAAAGTGGACACATAATAATCCCAATTTTTAGTCTTGCAGGTAATTACGAACAAAAGACAAAAAAAAAATTTTTTTTATTCGCGGTAATGAGATAATTGATCATCAAATTATGACCTGTGATCTTTTAACACCATTTGAGTACAAAAACATATTGCAGAACATAATGCTGCCATATGCTGAAGAAAATATGCCGCTTCGATAGATTCTTCAGCAGGATAATGACCGGAAGCATACATCGCTCTATTTGAAGGATTGGTTTTAAGCCAATTGTGTTAACCTGCTGGACTTGCAAATTCAATCCCCGAACATAAACCCTATTGAAAACCTTTGGGGACAGCTAAAGCAAAGGGTTTCAAAGCATACTTTTCAAAATAAAGAAAATCTTTAGAGTTTTGTTCAAATCACTTGGTATGAAATCCTATTAGACCTCTGCCTCAAATTTTTTGACAGTATGCCAAGACGAATAGAAAATTTTTTTCAAAATAAGGGAGTATATACTGGATATTAAGCAAACATTAAAAATATAGCAATGTAATTCTGAATTTAAACTTATTATTTAATTATTTTCAGGATGTACTTATTACTTTGACCACTAATTTGATAAACTAGAAGATTACGCCAATGGCTCTAATTTATATACATATGTATGTATATGTATAGCAGTGATGTCAAAAATAAATCTATTGTTGTATGTGTGAGAAAAGTTGTCTCATTCGTTTTTGAAGACAAAGGAAAAAATAAATAATTGGAACAAATGCAGTTTAGTAAAGCAGCTAAATATAAATAAAAAGGAGCCTATGTGATAGAAAATTAAAAAATAAGAAGAAAAAATTATATCAAAAAGTTAGCGGCGATCCATATTTTCCGATTTATGGGGATCTGAATTTTTCATAGGAAATTCTGAAAAATCTCCACAAATAAATTTTTAAATAGCTTATGTGATAGTAATGAGAAAAATAAGAAAAAAGCTAATTAAAAAAATGTGGCTGCAGCCCATATTTTCCGAGTTATTAGTCTTTAAAGTTCAAAGTACTGTTTAGCGATGGTCCAAAGCTGGCCAATTGCGCTGGCAAGGATCCATCAACGCAGCAATTGCATGAACTTTTTTAATCCGAAAAGGATTTTTAAAATTATGTTTTGCGAAGTGATATAGATTTATAGAAATTCCGAACTGTGCATATGTACAGTTTTTGGAAATTTGGCTGATTATATTTTCATAGAAAATATAATGCTACTATTGTCAGATAGTCACGACCTTGCAGATAAACTGTCGCCTTTTCAAATATGGCCAAAAACTGTGTGAACTCTAGCATCAGTTTCTTTTACATTTCATTAAAAATTAAAGCGTATTTTCCTGCTTTAATCAAGGCTATATTTATAGGATCATAGTTTTTGGAAAAACTTCGCAAAATTAGAAGTAGAGTATTCCAACGTGTGTCATTGGAGATCATTGCAGAGATTCCGCGATTTCATTGGTCTGCAGGAGAATCTCAATTAGACCATCATCTTTGTACGCCTTCTGAATTCAAACCAATTCCTCTGATGCATACGATAACTTTTTGTGCACATCTTTTAACTTTTTTACGATATCATTAATAGATTGGAATTCATGACTCGATATAATGGTGCATTAAAAATCTATACAATGCATGAGCCATACATTCGTACCTAAGTATGTTAGAAATCCTGAGCATGGATAGTTCTTTCATCCAACTTAAATTCCTTCAAGGCTTTTAATATTGTGTCAGCGATGCGTGAGCCCGTGTGAGGGTGCGCAAAATATTCAGTTTTTAAAGAAGCTGAAGTGACTTCAAAGTTTTTACAGTAATGGACTTTTATGTTTATGTAAGACAACTTTTTACAGTTGTCAGTCCATAAGCCTAGCACCAATGAAATGTTTTTTGGTGAGCTGCTATCAATCTCTTTGACTATTTTTTCGTACAAGTCATATACGTCTTGCAGCGCAGTTGTGGCTATAGTGCGGCTACTGGGAAACTCCAAATCTGGTTTTAACTGTAAGGCATATTTTTATAAGCCTTTTCTTTCAACTATGTTGAATTCCTGAAGATCAGTGAAGCACATTTCGGCAATTCTTTTGCCAATTGCAAACTTCAAATCTGTCTTATTCTTAAACGTATTTGATGACGACCCAGATAGCGCTTCATCCGTTTTCTTTAAGCAAATTTGGGAAGTTTTTGATTTGATATTTATTTCATGGACGCTACGCCAATGCGTTATATGATTGGACGTAGAGGGTGCTACGCTAAATCTATTATAAATGAAAACGAAGCAAAAAAAAACGATAATTCGCGAAAAGTTGCAAAATTTTAAACAAGCCACAATAGCCCCCTCATCGTGGTTTTCGTATTTCGATTTCGACGTTTTTGTAATAGATTAAAGAGCTCCGCAACATTTTTCTTTAATCTATGACTAAATTGTTGCAGTCGAGTTCGCCACGATAAGACACATTGATTAAAACTGTTAGAAGGCTGAAAGTATACAAAAGTCGCTTTTATCGTGGAGTTTGTAAAAATTAGCGAGAAGTTGCAAAATTTTAAACAAACCAGAATATTGATTAAAAATCTCCAAAACTGTAGGGATAGCAAAAACTATATAAAAATCGTGAAAACGGGCAAATTCTGGAAACTTAATAATAGCGAGATAATAAAAAGGTCAAATATTGTTTAAAAAAAACGGCCAAGCTTCCAGTAAGCTGAAAACGTACAAAATACTCTTTTATCGCGAAGTTTGCAAAAATTTGCGAGAAGTTTAAAAATCGGAGGCAAGCCTTAAAATTTATTAGAGATGGCGAAAGCCATTAAAAATATAAAAAGCTCGTAAAAAACGAATAAAAATCGCAAGTTAGCGTAAAATTGATAAATGTATTAAAGAAGTTAAAAAACCTTTAAGTAGTCAAAATCACAAAAAATATAAAGAAATAAACTGATTTGTTTTTATATCTTTGAATAAACTATTTGCTTTTAATAAAGTGAAATATTTTAAGGCGGCAACACTGATATTTATACTTCAATATCACTTTCTTATGGTGCTGCTGTCGTTTTCAAAAAATAAGTAGCTGACTACCAGGCAACATTTTTTCTCAGCGGCATTTGTAGTCGTGTCGCTATGTAGCCTGCTGTTGTGAATGTGTTTAATTAAAAAAAATCAAATACTTTTTTTATTGATACTACTAAACATGAAAAAATCGTGGAATTTTAAACGTTGTACACTATAGGTGATCCAAATGAGTGTTATAATATTACTACTTACACTTTCAATGTTGTTTGCTCCATTTTAAAGCATTTTTGCAGAACCGAAACTTTTCAAATATATGTCTATATGTAGTATGTAGTTCTGCTACGTATGTTTAAACTGCCAAACTACTAATCCCGTAGACTTACGTTCGGTGAAAACTATCTTGGCGACTTCTTTTAGGGCTTGGTTCCGCTGCAGTATCTTTTGATACTCATCGACATGATGATCAGAGTAACTTCTGAAGAAAAGTTCTTCAGAATACTCCGATTCGTCGGAATCATCATTTCTTATTTCCTCATTTTTTTAACACTTTTCAATTCATCCTTTTTATTGGATTTAAAATATGCTTATATTTTGCGACTCATTTTAACTTTAATTAATTTCACTTCAAACACTTATCTTTTTTTTCAAAACTTTATTATTTAAATTTGAATTTACTTCTATAATTTGTTTAATTTTTCACCACAAACCACTGACACCGCCGTTGATTTTCTTTCAAATCTGCAGCCAAACCCATGATATCGAACGTTGTCGTTCGCAATCATTTTTTAGCGACAAACAGCTGATTTGGGACCCACTAAGCTTTCTCAGCACGACAAGTCGATCGACAATGAATACGAACGATAACGTAACCATTTTCATACAAATTTGGAAGCCACTATGAAAAGTCAAGCGATAACAAATGTCAAAATCAGTCACTTGTGTTGCGCTCGTCGACTAAGCAAATGTGGGTATGTGCAAGTATGTGTCCACAATTGTGGTATAGCTTGAGGGGTAACTGACATAAAGACACTTGGTCCCATAAAGACACTTGGTTACACATAATTGCATATGTACAGAAATATGTAATGGTATCCAATTGATGGAAAATAGTGAGAGTGGGTTGAAATGGATGTGTAATATTAAGTTGATAGAGACAGCTCATGCGAAAATATGGGACAGCAGCAAATTATTTTTATACACACACAGCAATTAGTATCTGCAATGGTCTGTCCGTCCTTCTGCGTGTAAATGGTGTGCAAAACAACAACATAAAACAATAGGAAAACATGACAATCAGTGAGTTAAAAAAGAAAAAATTATGTAGAAAAAGAAGAAAATAGTAAAACATAATGGAAGTGGTTAAAGTACTTTATTCTCAACAGGTCTCATGAAAATTGTTTTAATAAGGTGATGTAACAATGAACAAACATATCGCACACTAAATCATAAAGAGTCACAGCTCAAAATTATAAAAGTGCTTTTGCTTTTTTATAAACCAATTAAAATAAGAAATCTATAACGACCTCAACAATTTCTTTTGCAATACAACCTTCTTGAAGAATATAAAATACCGCTATGCTTGTTTTTATATCACATACTTGCGTCATATGTACAGTATCAACAGTTGTTTGCAAACACTCAGCATCTGAAAATTTTTGAGTTGTGACTCTTTATGATTTAGTGTGCGATATGTACATACGTGCGATATGTAAGTATGGATGTATCTACATACATACATATGTATGTATATGTATCAAAAACTAAATGAAAAACAGTCACAACTCAAAATTATGAAAATGAATTAGTTGCTTTCATAAACAAGTTATAGTCGGCCATGTCACAGAGTTCAATTCCGTTCGGAATCGGAATTGAATAAACCTCAAAGTGTCAAGTCCTAGCCGGAGCATAACCCAGCATACCACCGCCTGCCACAGTCTGGACACACATGACAAATTTCCGTATTTTAGTTTTCTTTTTTAGACACCATCTTCTACAAAAATGGGGTGGATTGAATTCCGATTCCGAACGGAATTTAACTCTGTGACATGGCCGAGTATCAAGTTTTTTGCAACAACAACCTTTTTCTAATTTTTCGACCTTTTTGATGTATGTACATTAGAGTGTCCCTTAACAAGGGAGGTTTTTGTTTTTTTGCTAAAAAGTTCAACGGTACCCGCTAATTTTTTTCGATTTCACCTGAGCAAAATTCATGTGTAATTTTACGCCCCTACGACCACGCCTTCCCTAAGCGACGGGGCCTTGAAAAGTAAAATATGCTTTTCTATTCGTACTTTTCTATTTTTGTACTAGAAATAATTATTATTATATTTTATTAATTATTATATTTATTATTATAATAATTATTATTATAATTACTTGAAAGAACAACAAAACTACCATCAAATTTGTAGGTTTCCGTAGTAAAAGCCATTGCACATATCTGCAATCAGTTTTTAAATGGAGGATTTTTGTTTCTTGTTCGCATGGCAAAGACAAAAAAAGGACAACAGCTGATTTTTTGCGGCCACCTGGTAAAATGACTTCGCAGTCAAACAAAATAGCAGCGAAAAATAAGAAATGGGGTTTCCCGTAAATAGTAGCAATAAAAAAAATTAATGGTGCATAAAGACTAGTAAGGCAACAATGTAAATGTGTTTTTATATTTAATTGTGTTTTAAATGCCTAAAAGTAAAATTGTATTGGTTTCTGGTTAAAAATTTAAAGAATAAACAAAATGCCGCAAGACCTACGTAGCAGTAATAAATATAAAGTAAATTTAATTGGAAATGTTAGCTACCAAATCACGGACACGAAACTTCCATCAAACCGACAAGTTCTTGCCGTTTTATTTTATAATATTCGTCAAGGAAAATTAACTGTGCGAGAAAGTTCTAATCTAACTATAAAAGAATGCATGATTTTCTGGGAAAAAGCTAGAATAACCACTAAAATATTAAGAAATAGTGTGGAAAAATTAGTTAAATTACACGGCGTTTGGCAAAATTTGCAAAAAAAACTCAAAAAAGACAACTCAAGTGTTAAAAGACAAAGAAGATTCATTTGTAAATACACTGGACAATCTCTTCGACATAGCGCATGTTCATGCCTTAAATATAATGAAAATCGAAGAAGACAAAGTTTTTTTACAGCAGCAGCGAAAACCTGGTAGACCGGGCTCTTTGGTGGGAGTGGATTACAGTCTGTGGCAAAAAGAGGAGAGAACAAACTCGAGGCTATTAGCAGAAAGAAACAGGCAACTAAAGGAAAATAAAACAACAGCCATATCTTCAAATTCCAGCTTCTTATCGAATTCCTCATCCACCAGCTTAATTGAAGAGCATCAAGATCGTAGGTCACCATTTTGTGAAGAAAATTTATTGCCTTTGCAAAAAAGGGGAAAAAAGGATTTTCTTTCTCCGAAATTTGTGGCTGCCCTCGATAGATGTCAGTTAAGTATGCGCGATTCTGTGTATATTTTAGATGTAGCATTAGAAGCACTCGGTCATAATGTAGATGAATTTATTATAAATAAATCTTCCATGCAAAGAATAAAAACAGAGATGAGAAAAGAACGTGCCAAAAAAATAAAAGAAGATTTTAAAAATAATGTTCCAGAAGTGGTCACTGTTCACTGGGATGGGAAATTATTGCCTGCAATAAGTGTACAAAATTTTAAGGAAGAACGACTTCCAATTGTGGCCACCTATGGAAATGAGGAGAAACTTATTGCAGTACCTAAATTAGATCATGCAAGTGGAAAGGAACAGGCTACAGCTGTATTAAATGCGATAATTGATTGGCAACTGTCCGATAAAGTTTAGATTATGTGCTGTGACACTACAGCTTCTAACACGGGCCGTTTTAATGGAGCTTGTGCGCTACTAGAGCAAGCACTTGGAAGGGAACTAATTTTATTTGGATGCAGACATCATGTTTACGAGTTATTGTTGAAAACTGTATTCGAAACTGAAATCCCTCAAATTACAGTTAGCGCAGATGTACCGCTCTTTAAAAAGTTGAAAAACAACTGGAGCAATATTAGGCACAGCCATATTCAAAATGGTACCTTCATTTCAAATCTGCATTTTCAACCATCTGATATTGACAACTTGCTTACATTTTATCTCTCTGAACTCGGAAATCCAATTGTTAGAGGAGATTACCGTGAATTGATCGAGCTTTCGATATTATTTTTAAGCGAAAATTTTAATAAAACATTTAAAATAAAGCCTCCTGGGGCTATGCATCAAGCACGATGGATGGCGAGAGCTATCTATGCAATTAAAATGTTTTTGTTTCGCGATCAGCTGCAATTAACAAGAAAAGAGAAAGACGGTTTGCAAGAAGTTTCTCTTTTCATTGCAACAACTTATGTTAAACCATGGATGCAATGCAACTTAGCAGTAAAAGCCCCACACCAAGACTTGTGTTTTATAAAGGCTATTAAGACCTATGAGTGTGTTAACCACTTAAGTTCGGAAGCTGTTTTAAAAAAAATTTGCCAGCATCTTTACTATCTAACTGAAGAAGTGGCCGTTTTATCCCTTTTTGATGATATGGTTGGTACTGAGACAAAAAGAGATATTGTGGCTAGTTTAACAAAAGAAAGAAAATTTTAAAATGCTAAGCGATATGTTCCATCGAAAGAAGAATTACGTTACTCATTATTTGGTAAGTATTTTCAAAATACTAAGTTCTTTGTCAATACGTTAATTTCATTTTCCATTTTCTACAGATAAAAAACTTTGTGACTTTGTTTCAATAAAAAGCTACAATATGTTTGACAGATTGAAAATAAACACTCGTTTTCTCACCGAAGACCCATCAACTTGGGCAGGCAGTGAATCCTTTTTAGCAGCTAAATCAAAAGTAATTCACTTAAAAGCGGTAAATGACAGCGCTGAAAGAGCTGTGAACCTCATGCAACAATTTCATGGACTTCTGACAGTGCAAGAAGAGCAAAAGCAATATTTATTGCAGTGTGTAGAAGAGCACCGAAAAATGTATCCAAATTGCACAAAAACATCTTTAAAAAGAAAATTTACTGCACCCTAATGTTTTTTATATCATAAGTTTTGTTGAATTCCTTATTTTAATTTTGATTATGGTTTTTTTTATTTTTATTTGAATAAAAACTTGTTTTCTCTGAAAAAATTAAATAAATAATACTTTTTTAATTGGAAAATAATGGATTTTAATTAAAACAAAAAATCAATACACTTTTTCCTGATGCATTTCTCCGTTCCCAATCATTGGCACACATCAAGATAGTGTATAATAAAAGAAAATTATGTTACATATCCAGGTATACCAGTTCTTTTTTATCAAAATAAGAAAAACCTAAATTTTTTAGTTTAAAACCAATACAACAATAACAAAAATCTCATATTTTACTTTTCAAGGCCCCGTCGCTTAGGGAAGGCGTGGTCGTAAGGGCGTAAAATTACACATGAGTTTTACTGAAGTCAAATAGAAAAAAATTAGCGCGTACCGCTTAAACATTTCCAATATTTAAATTTAAGGGACACTCTAATGTACATATATAATTAAAGAGCTCTAGGTCACTTTTTTATAACGTTGTAAATAATTATTTTTAATGTCGATATTTCGCTATCCTCCAGATATATTCTTCAGGACGATATTTTTAAATAAATTTAACAATTTAGCAATAAATTAACAACAACACTAAATATGGGTTTTTTCATGATATAAATATAGAAGATACTTCCATTATCTAATTTTTTCTTGACATTCACCTTCTGAAAAGGATAGGTATTTTGAAGTTTTTAGTAAAATCGTGCTACCGTATTAATTTAATATTTCCCCTCTGTTTCCTGTTTGTTTGAAAATTTTATTGAAACATTATTTCATAAGTTTTTTTTTATAAATTCAAACAATTTAAAAAAAATTGTGATGATAAATGTTTTATTACCTCGAAAAGCAATGAAATGCATTGTAAATGTATTGTGATGTTAAAAGAAGCGAAAATGAGCTAGATATTACAAACTGTGGACGTACAAAATATCATTGTAAAAATATGAATGTACCATTTTTTAGTACTCTACATTATCTGGTGTTCGCCAACATTGTCTAAAAATATGTGAAATAGACTTGCCAAAATTATCTGATCGGGTATTTAAGTAATTTTTTAGAAAAAATTGTTACAATATCAACAAGAAGAGAATTATATAGATTAAACAAGATGTAATATCAATCAATATTTGTTAAACTTAATGAAAATTCATTGCCAACTAATCAAAATCATCAATAAATTTTGATGAAAATACAGGCAGAAAATTTAAAAAGATGCGCCAAGTTATTACATAACCACTTTTTAAACATAACAGATGTGTAGTCATGTATGTATATCACTTTATTTATTCGCAACTTGTGTTAAAATAATTACACATTTTTGTAAAAATGTTATGAGGGAAGGTTTATCATTTTTACGATATGGGAACCTTTTTTATTTCTCTCAAAAAAATAAATTTCAAAAATACTTATTTTTTAAAAACAAAGAGAGAATGGAAGTACCTTTTATATTTATATCATGGTTTTTTTGCTTTTTATAAATTAAATTAAAAACTTTTTCTGATGAAAGTTAAAAAATACATATTAATATTTTGTGTTTTGATATTTCAAATTGAATTTTTTCTTTTTGTTATTTTGAAAATCAATCGGAAATATAAATTGGAAAATGAGGAAATGAATATTGTGATTTCTAAGTTTGAAAATTATTATTTGAAACACTCTATTACCTATTTCCTATTTTGTTCTTATACATATATTAAATATCGATCATTTTGTGCTACACTATCAGTATCTGCCTTAAAATTTATTCTTCTATCTAACGGTACTTTAATGATTTGCAACATTTCTAACATAAAACGAAGTTTATATACATGTATATTTTCCGAATTTAAAATGGATACATTCTCAAAATCAGGATAGTGATTTGTGTTACGGCAACGTTATTTTATTGCTTAATTGTTAAATTTATTTAAAAATATCGTGCGGAAGAAGATATCCGGAGGATATCGATATATCGACACTAAAAATAATTATTTACAACGTTATCAAAAAGTGACCTAGAGCTCATTACTAATATACATACCAATGCACATTCATTTTCAGGTAACCGGCCATGTCACAGAGTTCAATTCCGTTCGGAAACGGAAGTCAATCCAACCCATTTATATAGGAGATAGTGCCTTAAAAAGAAAACTAAAAGACGGGAATTTATCAGGTGTGTCCAGACTTTGGGGGCGCTGTTATGCTGGGTTATACTCCTGCTAGGGCTCGAAATCTTGAGCTGAATTCAATTCCGTTTCCGAACAGAATTGAACTCTGTGACATGGCCAAATATCAGGATTAGAAAAACAATGAAAAAAACAACCTTAGCCTATTCAATTCATAAGAATATAGAAACAAATCCAGTTCGAAAAATAATAATTAAATTAACTAAAATTAATAGTCATTGGCTTGTGGCAAAAATTAAATAAAAATATACTTAATAGTAACAAACCAAAAAAGTTTGTCTTAAGTAGAACAAAAATAAGCAAATTAACAAACATGTGCATAGTTAGTAAAGAACAAACAACAATGGTAAGACTGTTGTAAATATAGAGATGGTAACTTTGAGCCTTCATTACAAAACACATGAGCAAATTGAAATGCAATGAATCAAACCAATTCACATATTCCATTTGCAATAAAGTTTCGTATATAAGGCAGACATCTACATCAACTGACACCACACACAGTGGACCAAAACACAGAATAACGCTGATGAGGAAGGTTTAGTGGCCTTCGAAAACGGCTGGCTGTTCCGTTCAACTATATGTTGTTGTCAGAATATTTACAACTAACTTTGATTATTGATAATTATTTTGTCTATAAAGACAAAATATATAATCAAATTTATGGAATGCCTATGGGAAATCCTCTCTCCCCCACCATAGCAGATATTGTACTTGACAACTTACTAGACGATGCACTTCATGAATTAAGGGAACATGGAATACACATTAAATATATTTCTAAATATGTAGATGACATATCAGCAATTATTAAAGAAAAAGACAAAAATACTATTTTATCAGTTTTAAATAAATACCATCCAAAAATCAAATTTACAATAGAAACGGAAACCGAAAACAAAATTTCATATCTAGATGTCATGCTACATAGATCGAAAAATAAAATAAGTTTTGACTGGTATGCAAAAGAAATGTCGTCTGGTAGAATAATGAATTTTTACACAACACAGCCAAAAAGTCAAATAATAAACACCGCAAAAAGTTTTATAAAAAGAGTGCTTAGTATCAGCGACAGACAATTTCACAGCAAAAACATTAAAATTATATTCCAAATTTTAAAGAAAACAGTTTTCCTATAAACTTGATAAACTTACTTATTGAAAGCATAAAACAACAACTTAAAAATAACTCACAACAAACCAATACCTTACCAAAAGAAGACAAAAAAATTTTCAGTGTATCATATGTCCCCAACCTTACTGACAACAATAACATAAGAAAAATAATAAAAATAACAAATGCTTGTTTTGCTTATAAACCAAACAGAACTTTAAACTCAATATTCACAAAAACAAAAACGCGGGTTGAGAAAAATAAACAAAACAATGTCATATACGAAATACAATGTAAAGGGAAAAACGACGAAAACGGTGATCTAATATGCATTGGCACAACAAAGAGAAGTTTAGATACAAGAATGGGAGAACACAAAATGGACAAAGTAAAAAATAAATAAACAACAGCACTGGCACAACATGTATTACAAACTGGACACTCAGCTGACTTCGAAGGAGTTAAAATTTTGGATATAGATAAAATGGAAAGAAAAAGATACACTATTGAAACATTAAGAATACAGCAAAAAATAAACAAAACAATGAATCTAAAAGAAGATACAGCAAACATAAACACAAACTACAAAGTAGCTTTAAACGAAACAGATCTGTGATATTAAGTTGTGTTCATTCGTTGTACCTTCATAGTGAACAGACGTAATAGCGGAATTTTTCTTACATACAAACTAAACAAAAAAAAATTATACAAAAAATATTCGTAGTACATATTAACGTTGATAAATAAGCCTTTTTTTTGCTTTGCTAATATTTTTACATATAGAAATAACAAAAACAAAAAAAAAACCGTAAACAAAAAAACATACAAACATATCCTTGAGGAATACTCTATATGAGTACCCCAAAGGAAAAAAATAGTGAAGTGAGTTCTAACGGCAGAAATGCCTATTTTACTGTGAGTTTTGATGCTCATAATGATAACAATAAAAATAAAATATCTGATAATAGTCTTGCTGTGAGTTCTGAAGCTCTTAATAAAAATCAAAAATCTGATAATAGACTTTTTCTAACGGCAAAACCACAGTTTCGTCAGCGATCAACTTCGCTTTGTACAATGCCAACTAGTGAACCGTTGACAATATAGCCTAGTACTTCCACATTTAACTCAGCGATATCACCCGCCTCGGGCTCGGGGTCATCACTTAACCAAGTTGTCACTGAAAATAAGAGTAGCCCAAAACCCAAGGTCCAAGTCGGAATGGACAGATACATTACAATTTTAAAGCGCGGGCGAAGCCCAAATTCTACTAAAATTGCATCTGCTCCAAAGATGTCTAAGGATAACAGCGCATCCTCTACTAATCGGCAAAACCGTTTTAAAATATTGCAAGATGACAATGACAAACCCGCTGAATCTGCGAACAAAACCTCCAAGCCGCCACCAATCTATTTAAGAGAAAAAAACTCAAACGCTCTTATTAAAAAATTAATTTCGTTCATTGGTGAGAATAAATTTCACATTGTTCCAATAAAACGTGGTAATATTGATGAAACGAAAATTGAAATTTATGAAGAAAAAGATTTTCGAAAAATGGTTTCTGAATTTGAAAAAAGTAAAACAAATTTCTACACATATCAGCTCAAGAGTGCTAAAGGTATGCAGATTGTGTTGAAGGGCATAGATTCCTATGTTGCTCCTGAAGAAGTAAAAGATGCTCTCGTCCTCCAGGGTTTTAAAGTAAAAAATGTATCTAACATAATAAATAGGGAAAAGATCCCTCAACCTCTATTTCGCGTTGAACTTGAGCCAAATGATATAAAATTGAAAAAACATGAGACCCATCCAATATATAATTTAAGATATCTCTTGTATCGAAAAATAACCGTTGAAGAACCACACAAGCGTTCAGGACCCGTACAGTGCCATAATTGTCAAGAATATGGCCATACTAAAACTTACTGCAAATTACCTACTGTTTGTGTTGCGTGCGGCGAATTACACGGCACTGCTAGTTGCAATAAACCAAAAGATCAAAGTGGCAAAAAATTTAGTAATTGTGGAGGTAATCACACCGCTAACTACAGAGGTTGTCCTGTGTACTCTTTCGTCAAACAGACTATGAGGCAAACACCTAAATTGGCCCCAGCCCAATCACCAAACGCTTTATCAGCCACTATTGCGCAAGTGAGCCAACCAGTTAGTTCCCGTGTATCGTATGCAGATGCTGCTAAGACAAATGCTATTCATACACAAAATGTTTCACCACCAAATAATTCAACAAATACAAACTCGAATTTTAATTTCAATCGCCTTGAAGCTACTATTGATAATCTGGTGCAAATTTATAATTTTACAACAAATATGACTAGCATGATGCAAGAAATGCTGCGAATGCAGAATACATTGCTTCAAGCTTTAGTTAACAAACCATGAACACGTTAAAAATATGTTTCTGGAACGCAAACGGCATTCGCCAACATAAAAATGAACTTGAGCACTTCCTCACGGAAAAAAATATTGACATAATGTTGGTCTCTGAGACTCATTTGACTTCGAGAAGCCTTTTTAAAATTTATGGCTACACCTTATATGATTCAAAGGACCCGAGAGGAAGAGCATGCGGTGGATCAGCAATTTTAATAAAGTCAAGACTCAAGCATTATTTTATTAACAACATTTGTGAAGAACATTTACAAGCAACGAATATTTGTGTCGAAAATTTTTGCACTAATTTTGTCATATCATCAATTTACTCTCCTCCTAGATTCGCAATTACTGAGGATCAATACGAGGATTTTTACAAATCTCTGGGCCCTTGTTTCGTAGCAGCTGGCGACTATGATGCTAAACACACGTTCTGGGGTTCGCGTCTTATTACACCCAGAGGTCGAGCGTTGTTCAATACAATTTCCAAAATGGGCTTGGATGTCATTTCGAGTGGGGAGCCCACTTATTACCCTACTGACATACATAAAATTCCGGATGTAATAGATTTTGGCGTTATGAAAAATATCTCTAGAGATTTAATTCAAATTGAAGCTTCTCTAGATCTCTCGTCCGATCACTCTCCCACGATCGTTACAATTTGTAGCCCATTAGGAAGTGATTTACCTCACCCATATGCGAATTTGATAAATCGTGTTAATTGGCTGCGATTTAAAAAATATCTTAGTAGTCATTGCACGGAAAATATTACGCTAAGAACACATGATGATATTGAATCTAACATTGCTAACCTTAATGAAAATATTAAACAGGCTGCTGAACATGCCACTACCGCCCATCCGCAGACTAGGATAAATAAAATTTATTCTACGGATATTGAACGTCTCGTAAGTGAAAAAAGAAGAGCTAGAAGAGAATGGCAACAGCACAGATCACCACAACTTAAAATCAGATTTAAAGAGTGTACTAAACGACTCCAAGAGTTGCTTGCCTTTGAAAAAACTGCATCTCTTAAAAATTATTTGGAAGGTCTTGATGTCACACCAGCATCTAATTACTCTTTGTGGCGCGCTGCTAGAAAGCTTAAAACACCAGTTGAGTTTAAACCACCTCTGCGCACATCTACAGGAGGTTGGGCAAGAAGCGATACTGAAAAAGGTAAAATATTTGGAGAGCATTTACAATCCGTATTTACCCCAAACACTTGTTCAGGTGCTGTTGATTTGCCAAATGTAGTTGCGCTACCCCCTCGACCAATAAAATTTAAGACGCGTGATGTACAAAAAATAATTGCAGAACTCAACCCGAAAAAAGCTCCGGGTATTGATGGAATTATTAACCAGATATTGATGAAGTTGCCTCGTATAGCTATTAGAATCCTGTTATTCATTTTTAACGCTATTTTACGACTGGAGTATTTTCCAAACAGCTGGAAGCTTGCCAAGGTTAAAATGATTCCAAAGCCGGGCAAAGATCTTACCAAAGCTGAGTCATATAGGCCAATAAGTTTACTGTCAACAATGTCAAAGCTCTTTGAAAAGTTACTCATGATAAAATTGTCCCCAATTCATACTGATAATGAGTGCATACCGGATCATAAATTTGGATTTAGAAGTCAGCATAGCACCATTGAACAAACTCATAGATTGGTTCAATTTATAAGAAAAACTTTTGAAGAAAAAAAGTATTGCTCTGCGCTGTTCATTGACGTTTCTCAGGCATTTGATATAGTGTGGCATGAAGGCCTAATTTTAAAATTAAAGGCTTACCTACCAATAAAT
This sequence comes from Tachina lurida, assembly GCA_944452675.1. Classification (NCBI taxonomy): domain Eukaryota; kingdom Metazoa; phylum Arthropoda; class Insecta; order Diptera; family Tachinidae; genus Tachina; species Tachina lurida. The sequence continues at coordinate 113,630,348 of OX101753.1, read as the reverse complement.
ATTCTAAATCTGCTGGAAAGTTACATTATTGCCCGGAAGTTCACTGTTGTGGAAGGAGACTTTATGAGTACGCCTGAAATAATCTCATCCGGTGTGCCACAGGGGAGTATACTGGGGCCAGTTTTATATTTGATTTATACTTGTGATATGCCCTTGAGCAGCAATATCCATACATCTACGTTTGCCGATGATACAGCCTGCCTTAGTATGCACGAAAACCCACACGAGGCTTCCCGATATCTTCAGCAACATATTACTCAGCTAGAACTATGGTTAAACATGTGGAGAATAAAGGTAAACGAACAGAAGTGTGCTCAGGTAACATTTACCTTAAGAAAAGACAGTTGTTCCCCCGTTACAATCAATAATCAAATTGTTCCTCAAAACTTACATGTGAAATACCTTGGTATACATCTTGATCGAAGGCTCACATGGAAATACCACATTGACTCCAAGCTAACGCAAATGAAACTTAAACTAACTCAGATACATTGGCTGGTTGGTAGAAACTCAACCCACACCCTAGATTGTAAACTTTTAATATACAAGTCGCTCTTAAAACCTATATAGTGCTACGGAATTCAGCTATGGGGTACTGCTTCAGATTCTAATGTCGAGAGAATCCAACGAAGGCAAAACAAAATTTTACGGTTAATAACATCGGCTTCATGGTACATAAAAAATTCAAATATTCATCGTGACTTAAATATGCCACTAGTGACTGAAGAAATTGCAAAAAACTCTGGCAAATATTTAACAAAACTCGAGTCACATCCTAATCCGCTTGCCCGTAATATTTTGAACTTTACTGGACACATCCGCCTAAAAAAGAGGGATACAAGGGCTCTTATTCACAGCAGTCCAGATGGGACTTCCTGAAAATTCTTTTATTTTTTATATTTTTTTTTCTTTTGATTATAAATACTTATGTATGTATTATATATAACTACTACTAAGCTTATGTCCGACACTGGTCGGGCCTAATTATATTTTATATTTAAGATTTGAATACTTATTGTTAGTTCATATATGAAGATACAATAAATAAAAAATCATGTATTAAAAAAAAAAAAAAAGTTGTGTTTAAAAAATGTTATATTTGTTTATATATGTTTTAATGTTGAGTATTGTTATTCAATATGTGAAATATGTATATGTACCTATGTAATTAATTATTCCATGAATTTTAAGTTAAAATGACTCAAAGCAAAATTGTTTTTTATAATTGTTTTTATTATTTAAATAGACGATCCCTTGAAAAAGTAGACAAAAAATCTACGAAACGTCGGGAAAAACTGTAAATAAATGGATTTTTATTTGCATTGAAATATTAGGCCCAATTAGCTTAAAAGGAAATCAACTTAAACCTAGATACTGGCCAAAATACAAAGAGATATAACTTTGATGTTATTTGTTCATTAATAATTATCACATGTAATTTGGCTTAAAAAGCGTTACGAATATTAGCCTATTCAATTCATAAGAATATAGGAACATGCTTTTTAGTTTATCCAAAACTTCAAAAATATAATTTGTTTAACATAATAATAAAAATTATTCACATAAATTAGAAAATATTTTTCCACGGCAGCTACCACTAACAAAATTTCCAACGTTTAGCACTTCTCTTTTTTTAATAGTTTTTTTATATTTTTAAATTTGTTTTCACAGAATTTTTTCAATAAAATATTTTTCATATTGAAATTTTTTAACATTTTCTTTTCATTTGTTTTTCGTAAAAAATGTTTGAAGTATCGGCTGAACTTTAATTTGAAAAAAAAAAAAATAGCGCAGATGCATTTCCGCTACTACCTTGTGGATGTGCCTTGATACACACATTGCTAATTTGTTATTTTTTTTTATTAAAATAATAATTAAATGTCAACATAAGTACATACATACATACATATGTATATATGTATATATAAAATTATGTACAAAGAAAAGAAAAATTTTTTTTTGTGGTATAAAAATGTTCATACTTGTTATTCAATTCTTCTCAATTAAGTTTTTAAATATGAGACTACACCAAAAGAGTTTTGCTTCATAAGTCCAATAAAACAATTTCATTAAAATTTTTTCACAAATCTAATGATAATTTCACAAATCCAATGAAAACTTCATTAATATTGTGAAAGAATTTCATTGGAATTGCTTCGTTGGTATTCTGGTTTCGTAAAAATATTTTATTGGATTTATGACAACAATATTTTCTAATTATTAAAAAACCCTTTTGTATTTAAGTTATTTCATTCTTTTCATGAAATTATTTTATTGTTTCGATGAAGTTATAGCACTGCATTAATTACACTGTTAAATAAATTTGATGAAGTTTTCAATAAAATAATTTTAACGAAACTGGTTTCATTAATCCAACGAAGCGTGACGTTGGTTGAATTTTAATGAATTTTTCATTAGATTAACGTCGAAAATCATAGAATTTAGACCGAAAATTCTTTCAGTGTAGGGGTAAACTTGTTGATGTAACATATGTTGCAAACTTCATGGCAAACAATTTGTTCTTACACTATTTTGTTGTGAAATTAATATATTTCAAGTTACAATACATTAAAGTCCGATTTTCAGAGAAATTATGGTTTTCCCAGAATTTTAGTCGGCTTGAGAAAGAATTTAATCTTCACCAATTGGCTTGAAGTTTTGCAGATCATATTTTGTACCTATTATCACCAGTTCGAGGTATGAGACTAGATAAAATCTAAAAATTTTTACTAAGGGGCACCCTAGTATGCCTATTTTATATATATACATATATACATATATATATATATATATATATATAAAGGAACCCTATTGTTTTCGCTACGCTGTCCGTCTGTACGTCACAGGCTTTTTTTTTCGAGAATCGTAAGCGCTACGCACCTGAAATTTTGACAGAAATTATAGAACTTTCCTTGGCCGCTACAACAACAAATATATGACAGTTAAAACGAGCAACGAAAAATGGTAAAATCCTAGGTAATATACATAGAATTATGTATTCTATCAGTTAATGTAATTTTGACAACTTGGAAACCGTAAGAGGCAAACTCTTGAAATTTTCAGAAATGCTAAAACTCAAAAATACCAAGATTATAAAATTGCCAAAACGAAAAAATCGCCAAAAAACGTAAAAAATCCCTAAACTGTGAAAAAAATTTCTAAAACTAAAATAAATAAACAAAACCAAAAAAACGCTAAAAAAAAACACCAAAACAATAAAAAATACGCCAAAATAAAAAATTCCAAAAACGAAAAATAAATTTAATTAAAAATAAACGAAAACGCTGTTTTCGCCGAATTTTCAACCCCCCATCCACCCCACCATTAACATATCGTTACAAAACTATGAAGCCCCCTCCCCCGGGGAATAACGTAACAACGAGTTAAAAACAAATTAAATTGTTTAAAAAGTTTTGTTTTAAAAAAATTAAATTTAATTCATTGTATTAAATTCATTTGTTAGACTAGCACAGTGCGTAGACAGAAATTAAATAAGCTTTTATGAACGTACTCCAACTATTGGCAAAAGTATTTTTTAAATTTGTTCCCAGGTGTCCTCAAACTCCAAATATTATGGTTTTATGGAGAGGTTATTCCTGAACTGTATGTCTGTATTAATGATGCGTATTCGAAATCCCAAATAATCGGCCAATTCTAGGTATTCGGATTTCTGTGTAATTATCCAAAATTGGAACAAAAATATTTTTCTTAAACTATTTTTCGACCATACAATTCTTTGTGTAATTTCGACCCCAACATTATACACAAGTAAATTATTTATGCCCAATAATTAACCTCTCAATTATATGTCATTTGTCTTTAAAATCCACTTAAGTATTGAATTAATTTTTTTAGTACAAAGTTGAGAGACATTTAAATGCCCAACCTTGTGAACTTAAATCACACTTAAGTTTTACGAGCTTTCCATATGTTATTGTGCTTGTGTGTGTTTACTGAAAACATGTACATGAACATCATGTGGTCGTATTAAAAAGAATTTCGTTTAATTTTTATAAATATATAACATATACAATATATAAATAAATAGAAAAATGCATTCTGATGCTCTTTTCGTTTCATAAAATGTGTTTTTATGCAATTTTAGTTTTCTTCATTTTGATAACCTAACTTTTTTATTTATAATAAACAGCTGTTGTTTAAAAAGCCTTCCATAATACTGAGAAATTTTGTAGTGCTACCGTACTTTCAACGTAATTTAATAAGAACTTTAATTAACCACTGAAAAAATGAAGCTACATTTAAGTGCCACCTAAACTTAAGTGGCAATTAGCCAAATGACATATAATTGGGAGGTCAATTATTGGGCCTTAATTATATATCTTCATTTCATTTAAAAACAATTTTACTCCGTAATTTTACTAATATATATTTTTATAATCGTTTAATGGTATACTTGTCTCGGAGATAATATTTTCCTTTTATACTCCAACTGTTAAGTAGAAAACTTTTCCAGCCAATTAAAATTAATAAAAACTTACATGAAGAATGGTGCCATCTTGTCAATATTTTTTGCATATGAAGTTATAGGACAATATTGAGGGGACCATTTTGAACCAACCAAAAATATGTTGAAAATGTAATATTGAAATTTAAAATTGCAATATATCGCATACAATAATACCTAATTTACATTAAGCATTTTTTCACAAAATTAATTGCATGAAAATTTTTTCATTTGTTAAAAGAAGGCCGGAAAAACAAATCAGATAGAAAAAGTTGCTGAAAATGCTTCAGAGATTTATGTCACGTTATTTTTTTTGTAAATCACTTCCTTAAGCCTGGTACTCTGTTCGAAGTTGTAAAAAAATTTCAGCAACATTGATTATTTCGCGTGAAAAATTTGACACGTAACAAGTGATGCCCGTTTTACTTTTTCGAAAAAAAATTTCGCATTTATTGGTTTGAAGTAGGCAAAACTGATCGAAATTTGCTAACAAAAACATCAGCTGTCAATATTTCGCACGAAATAAATGCCAGTCTCATTATTTCAAAGGCCCAATTCATACGAGGATTTAAAAATCTTGTTTTATTTTTGATTCTCTTTAAAAGTTGCTTCCAAAAACATTTTACATTCATACGATGATTTTTTCCATGTTTCTAGTTTTGATTTTTTTCTTCCAAAAATTGTATCAGTGTTGCCATTAGATTTAAAAAAAAATTCGTTTTTCCCTACATGTTAAAAAATTTGTTCTGTAAACCTTTTGTAAAACAAAATTATTTCTTCTGAATATTTGAAGCTACAGTAGGTAACTTAAAACTTGACATATGTATGTATGTATGTAATTCTTTTGTATTAAATTATTTAAAGAGATTACTTCTACCTTCGAAATTAATGCATACTTTTCTACAGTTTTTCAGAAATTAACACATATCTATATTTGGATTTTCTCCAATCATGTAGTTTATTAAGATTTAAGTTAAATAGTTGTAAGTAATATCTTTAATTATTAAATTATTGTTTAATAGATGCTCATTTCCTATTTCCTGGGGTGCTTGCCATTAGAAGAATAGGGGGAAGATCCTATCCAAATACAGGCACTGCGACACCAAAATAATTAGATAAAAGTCTATGTAATTACGAACAAAAACAAATTTTTAAATGGAGCAAAAATATATTTTGCGTATAGTTATTTTTACATTTATGCACAAAAAATGCAATATGAGAATACAAAATATCTACATTTTGGCCAAAATAAAATATTTGTCCGATATTCCCTATACTCCTATATTAGCGACAAAAATACCTACAGGTAACACTGTTTTCTATTAAAAAAAGCTGTTGTCACCAGCGTTACCATTTGTCAAGTTTTCCTTTTTTTTGGAAGTTTTTTGAGATGCCAACAAGTTTTTTGAAAATATAAAGTTTTTTCAAGTTTTTTTTATAAATATGTCCATAATTGAACTTTTGCAATATATTGAATGAAAATATTAAGTTATGTTTGTATGCAATAAAACGATCTTATATTTTCTCACTCCCTTATTACTGCAACAGTGTCTAAAGGGTCAGTTAGCCTAACCATTTTCATTACTTTTCACATAACAACATCGATCAGCTGTTTTCTTTTAAAATTTTGGTACTTTTGTAAAAAAAAGTTTTTGTTTTTGAAAAAAAGTTTGTTTTCAGATTTAGCAAGTTTTTTTTTCAGATTTAGCAAGTTTTTTAAAAAATATATATGGTAACGCTGGTTGTCACATTCAATGAAAAAATAAAATAAAGCAACATACCAAAAATTAAAATATGTGTAAAGAAAATTTGAAAAAAACTCGGAAAACGGAAAATGTGATTTTTTTCTACCCCCTTTGCTTTTCTATACCGTTCGCCTACAAACTACAAAAATCGTGTTTCAAAAAATCATTGAAAAATCAACGTGTGAATTAGGTGAAAGATAGCAAGAAAGGAAACGGCTGGCTGTTCCGTTCAACTATGTGTTGTTGTCAGAATATTTACAACTAACTTTGATGTTATTTGTTCATTAATAATTATCACTGTAATTTGGCTTAAAAAGCGTTACGAACTTTAGCCTATTCAATTCATAAGAATATAGAAACAAATACAGTTCAAAAAATTATAATTAAATTAACTAATTAATAGTCATTGGCTTGTGGCAAAAATTAAAAATAAAAAATATACTTAATAGTAACAAACCAAAAAAGTTTGTCTTAAGTAGAACAAAAATAAGCAAATTAACAAACATGTGTATAGTTAGTAAGGAACAAAACGACAATGGTAAGACTGTTGTAATATATATAGAAGATGGTAATATATATAGAAGATGGTATATATATATAGATGGTAACTTGCGTATACATTACGAAACACATTAGCAAATTGAAATGCAATGAATCAAACCAATTCACATATTCAATTTGCAATAAAGTTACGTATATAAGGCAGACATCTACATCAACTGACACCACACACAGTGGACCAAAACACAGAAGAACGCTGATGAGGAAGGTTTAGTGGCCTTCGAAAACGGCTGGCTGTTCCGTTCAACTATGTGTTGTTGTCAGAATATTTACAACTAACTTTGATGTTATTTGTTCATTAATAATTATCACATGTAATTTGGCTTAAAAAGCGTTACGAACTTTAGCCTATTCAATTCATAAGAATACTTACACCTTGTTGGGGTGTTTGGGATATCAAATGACTCATATGTACATATGTAATTTTTCTTTTCTAAACTTTTCTTCCTTCTACAACATTTAAAAAAATGTCCTTCCTTAAAAATACCTTAAAATTAGAGGACACACCATCTAGTTCCTAGACGCATTTAACTGTTGTTTTCTAAATATTTTTTCTTAAGTTCAGTTGTATCAAAAATTAAAATAATATCCTTATGAAAATACGTCTATGTGCATATGCAAGTTTCCATTGACACATTTTTCGAAACTTAAACATTGTAGCCTCAAGTTTATCAAAAATGTTTACTGCCTGTTCCAGGATGTCACTCTTGATATTATAGGAAAATAAATCTTCCATTTACCTGCTATGTGAACTTAAAGGACACGTGAAATTTTTAGTGTTTTAGTATTATTGCTAAAGGCAGAAGTAGTTCATGTTTTTGAAGTTGATGTGCGCAGGGCTTGGATAAAAATGCCTAAAACAAAAGAGATATATAACATTCCAGTGCTTATTTAAACTTTTTGTTCTCAACAAATGCATATACCATTGTTTTATAACATTTATTAATTTGATTTTAAAATTTTTGCATTAATTCCCTTCAAAATGTTTGGGGAGAAAACTCTCAAAAAATTCTCCCTCTCCCTCTCCCTCATATTTAGAATACCTACTTTTTTCCCGGGGAAATTTTAATTCATAATAGGAGGAAAAGAAGAAAAAACTCCCGGGGAATTGCTATTCATAATTGGGCTGTTAGAATAGGGGAAGAAGGAATAGGGAAAAAACTACCAGGGAACTGTTATGCAGAATTGGGGTCGTTATCTATGCTTAAATTGTTTTTGCATTGATAAGATGATAAGCATTTAATCTGAAGTTTTTGTGTAAGCTGTAAGGAGAAAACTTTCAATATGTAAGTTCACGTGTGTATATGTTATTTCATAGCACTTGTCATTTCGAGCTTCAAATGTAGCTTTATTTTGTTTTGTTACTAATTCTACCTTGTTTTTAAAAAGTAAAGGAGAAAGAAATTCGGAAAAGTAAATTTTTTGATCACAAAGTGGCTTGAGTATTTGGCTTGAGTATACACTTAAACAATTTTGTGTCATGATTTAATTTAAACAAATAAATATTAACGTTATTGTACAAAGATATTTTATTAAAGTTGTTTAATTTTAATTAATTAACTTTAGCAAAAAATAAACAAATAAATAAAAGTTCAGTATTTTGATTTTGAAGCTTAACTTGAGGCTTATGCTAGGAAAATCTTTATAAGATGGCTAAAAACCTGAAATAATGGTCAAAAATCGTTACTTTTGATCGACATTAATGATTGAAATTACGTGAAATTTTGAAAAAAAAGTCAAAACATTCCGTAAAAGAATGTTAAGAAGGCAAAATAAAACTAATACAGTCGAATAAAATTTTTTTAAATAGCGCAGACTTACCTATATCAATGAAAAATGGATATATACCGATTTCTCAAAAACTGGAGCCAATCTGACACTTCCAAATGTACTTTCGCACTCAGGGGACTCCCCCTAATAGTTCGAAAAGGATTCATCGAAGTTAATTTTTTTCGGATCAAAAACTATTACAGTGTTATAGGAAAACATTAATATTGAAAACAAAAACAAGTTTTCATATTTAGTTATTGTTTTTCAGTATAAATTCTCTAACATTAAGGCCCAATAATTGAGCTATCAATTATATGTCATATATCCTTAAAATCCACTTAAGTACCGAATTCATTTTTTCAGTACAAAGTTGAGAGACATTTAAATGCCCAACCTTGTGGACTTAAATCAAACTTAAGTTTTACGAGCATACCATATGTTATTGTGCTTGTGTGTGTTTATTGAAAACATGTACATGAACATCATGTGGTTGTATTAAAAAGAATTTCGTTTAATTTTTATAAATATATAACATATACAATATATACTTTCAAATCATGTAAATAGAAAAATGCATTCTGATGCTCTTTTCGTTTCATAAAATGTGTTTTTATGCAATTTTAGTTTTCTTCATTTTGATAACCTAACTTTTTTATTTATAATAAACAGCTGTTGTTTAAAAAGCCTTCCATAATACTGAGAAATTTTGTAGTGCTACCGTACTTTCAACGTAATTTAATAAGAACTTTAATTAACCACTGAAAAAATTAAGCTACATTTAACCCCACTTAAATTTAAGTGTCAATTAGCTAAATGACATATAATTGGGAAGTCAATTATTGGGGCTAAATGTGATTAGTTAATCAACTTAAAAATAGATTAGAAAAATTTTTTTGATTTTTATTTCATATATAACCAGATACTCGTATTGGAAAATTGTTAACTTTAAAGACAATTGTGTAATGATATATTATCAACATAAAACCTTTTAAAATGCTTAAAATTTTTTATTAAAGTAATATTTATTAAAAAAAAATAATTTATTTAACCAAATAATTTTAGGTACCGAAATCTCGAAAATCCCGGATCTGAAAAATCCCGGGATACCAAAAATCTCGAACCCTGGGATTTCCTAAAATCGATCCCGATTGGCATCCCTAATATCTACCAATTAACATTCTAAAGCCGAAGGTCCATACCATCCGTTCTTTGCATATGCGTGGTATGCGTTTCTGTACATTCTCTCCGATTCTAAATTCAAGTTACATGCAATACGTCTTATGCGCAATTATTTTTGTTGTTTTAATGCAAAATGAGAAAAAATTTAAACTCACCACACGAACATTTGGCTACAAAAGAGAGCACGATGCATGCGACGGATACAAAAGTAGAAAGTAAACCTACTTTATCCTTCCTATGCGTTTATACGTTCTTTGCGTTTTGTTCTGCAACTTGCCACATAATATCCATTGATTCTACTTTTTGACACATGCATAAAACGCAACTACGCATTAAACGGATGGTGTGGACCTTGGGCTTAAATCTTTTGGAAGTTCACTGTTGTGAGTGTGTCCGAATCAATCTCATCCGGTGTGCCACAGGGGAGTATACTGGGGCAAGTTTTATATTTGACTTATGCTTGTGATATGCCTTTGAGCAGTAATCAGTGTTGCCAGAATTTCTAAGGATAAAATCTGCAAAATTCAACAATTTTTCACGAAAAAATCTGCAAAATCTGCATTTTATTTTTAAAATCTTCAAAAAATCTTCAAAGCAATTTTTTAAACAACTTTTTTTTATATTTTATTAAAAAAAATTTACATAATAATGGATGTACATGTACAACATGTATATTTTTATAGAATGACCATCAAAATATGTTATTAAAAATTACGTACACAAGCGTAATAGCACAAAATAGGTAATATTCGTAATAGGTAATATTCATAAATATTATTTTGGGTTACAAAACGTTTAACAAAGAAAAATTTGTTTTGTAAAGCTTTCGTAAACTAAGACTATTTTTTATGAATACGGCAGAATAAGCTTAAAAGCTTCAAGCAAAAATCTTTACAAGCTAACATTTTCGATTTTGAAAAAATTTTTAATTTCTCATTACCTTTTTACAATTAGCCACCAATTTTCCACACGCAAACTTTACTTTGCAAAGTCTTGAAGATAAAATAATATATTCTCTACGATGTTTCCTAAGTTCAAAAATTTTAATAAACTATGAGTCAGTCACACATAAAAGAAACAAGAAGTAGTAGCAGTATTAGGAAAAATGTAAAAAAAATTGCACTATAATTGGAGTTGAAAAATCTGCGTTTTTAGCCCAAAAATCTTCAAATCTGGATTTCGTGATTTTGGAGGGTAAAAATCTGCAAACTCCAGATAAATCTGCATTTCTGGCAACCGTGGCAGTAATATCCACACATCTACGTTGGCTGATAATACTTCATTCCTTAGCATGCACGGAAATCCTCACCAGGCATCCCGATATCTTCAGGAACATGGAAATATGGTCAATAAAGATAACCTAACAGAAGTGTGCTCAGGTAACTAAAATTTACTTGTTAGAAACTATACTTGTTAGAATCAATAATCAAATTGTTCCTCAACATTCACATGTGAAATACTTTGGCATACACTTTGATCGATTGCGTACATGGAAACACCACATTGATTCTAAGCTAACACAAATGAAATTTAAACTAACTGAAATACATTGCCTGATTGGTAGTCATTCAACCCTCAGTCTAGATTTTTTTTTTTTTTAATACATGATTTTTATTTATTGTATCTTCATATATGAACTAAAAATAAGTATTCAAATCTTATATATAAAAATATAATTAGGCCCGACCAGTGTCGGACATAAGCTTAGTAATAGTTATATATAATACATAAGTAGTGATAATCAAAAGGAAGAAAATATAAAAAAAATAAAAGTATTTTCAGGAAGTCCCATCTGGAGTGCTGTGAATAAGAGCCCTTGTATCCCTTTTTTTAGGCGGATGTGTCCAGTAAAGTTCAAAATATTACGGGCAAGCGGATTAGGATGTGACTCGAGTTTTGTTAAATATTTGCCAGCGTTTTTTGCAATTTCTTCAGTCACTAGTGGCATATTTAAGTCACGATGTATATTTAAATTTTTTATATACCATGGAGCCGATGTTATTAACCGTAAAATTTTGTTTTGCCTTCGTTGGATTCTCTCGACATTAGAAGCTGAAGCAGTACCCCATAGCTGAATTCCGTACCACCATATAGGTTTTAAGAGCGACTTGTATATTAAAAGTTTACAATCTAGGGTGAGGGTTGAATTTCTACCAACCAGCCAATGTATCTGAGTTAGTTTAAGTTTCATTTGCGTTAGCTTAGAGTCAATGTGGTATTTCCATGTGAGCCTTCGATCAAAATGTATACCAAGGTATTTCACATGTAAGTTTTGAGGAACAATTTGATTATTGATTGTAATGGGGGAACAAGTGTCCTTTCTTAAGGTAAATGTTACCTGAGCACACTTCTGTTCGTTTACCTTTATTCTCCACATGTTTAACCATAGTTCTAGCTGAGTAATATGTTTCTGAAGATATCGGGAAGCCCCGTGAGGGGTTTCGTGCATACTAAGGCAGGCTGTATCATCGGCAAATGTAGATGTGTGAATGTTACTACTCAATGGCATATCACAAGTATAAATCAAATACAAAACTGGCCCCAGTATACTCCCCTGTGGCACACCTGATTATATTATTTCAGGCATACTCATAAAGTCTCCTTCCACAACAGTGAACTTCCGGGCAATAATGTCACTTTCTAGCAGATTTAGAATGTTTATTGGTAGGTAAGTCCTTAATTTTAAAATTAGGCCTTCATGCCACACTTTATCAAATGCCTGAGAAACGTCAATGAACAGCGCAGAGCAATACTTTTTTTCTTCAAAAGTTTTTCTTATAAATTGAACCAATCTATGAGTTTGTTCAATGGTGCTATGCTGACTTCTAAATCCAAATTGATGATCCGGTATGCACTCATTATCAGTTAGAATTGGGGACAATTTTATCATGAGTAACTTTTCAAAGAGCTTTGACATTGTTGACAGTAAACTTATTGGCCTATATGACTCAGCTTTGGTAAGATCTTTGTCCGGCTTTGGAATCATTTTAGCCTTGGCAAGCTTCCAGCTGTTCGGATAATACTCCAGTCGTAAAATAGCGTTAAAAATGAATAACAGGATTCTAATAGCTATACAAGGCAACTTCATCAACATCTGGTTAATAATTCCATCAATACCCGGAGCTTTTTTCGGGTTGAGTTCTGCAATTATTTTTTGTACATCACGCGTCTTAAATTTTATTGGTCGAGGGGGTAGCGCAACTACATTTGGCAAATCAACAGCACCAGAACACGTGTTTGGGGTGAATACGGATTTTAAATGCTCACCAAATATTTTACCTTTTTCAGTATCGCTTCTTGCCCAACCTCCTGTAGATGTGCGCAGAGGTGGTTTAAACTCAACTGGTGTTTTAAGCTTTCTAGCAGCGCGCCACAAAGAGTAATTAGATGCTGGTGTGACATTAAGACCTTCCAAATAATTTTTAAGAGATGCAGTTTTTTCAAATGCAAGCAACTCTTGGAGTCGTTTAGTACACTCTTTAAATCTGATTTTAAGTTGGGGTGATCTGTGCTGTTGCCATTCTCTTCTAGCTCTTCTTTTTTCACTTACGAGACGTTCAATATCCGTAGAATAAATTTGATTTATCCTAGTCTGCGGATGGGCGGTAGTGGCATGTTCAGCAGCCTATTTAATATTTTCATTAAGGATGGCAATGTTAGATTCAATATCATCATGTGTTCTTAGCGTAATATTTTCCGTGCAATGACTACTAAGATATTTTTTAAATCGCAGCCAATTAACACGATTTATCAAATTCGCATATGGGTGAGGTAAATCACTTCCTAACGGGCTACAAATTGTAACGATCGTGGGAGAGTGATCGAACGAGAGATCTAGAGAAGCATCAATTTGAATTAAATCCCTAGAGATATTTTTCATAACGTCAAAATCTATTACATCCGGAATTTTACGTATGTCAGTAGGCCAATAAGTGGGCTCCCCACTCGAAATGACATCCAAGCCCATTTTGGAAATTGTATTGAACAACGCTCGACCTCTGGGTGTAATAAGACGCGAACCCCAGAACGTGTGTTTAGCATCATAGTCGCCAGCTGCTACGAAACAAGGGCCCAGAGATTTGTAAAAATCCTCGTATTGATCCTCAGTAATTGCGAATCTAGGAGGAGAGTAAATTGATGATATGACAAAATTATTGCAAAAATTTTCGACACAAATATTCGTTGCTTGTAAATGTTCTTCACAAATGTTGTCAATAAAATAATGCTTGAGTCTTGACTTTATTAAAATTGCTGATCCACCGCATGCTCTTCCTCTCGGGTCCTTTGAATCATATAAGGTGTAGCCATAAATTTTAAAAAGGCTTCTCGAAGTCAAATGAGTCTCAGAGACCAACATTATGTCAATATTTTTTTCCGTGAGGAAGTGCTCAAGTTCATTTTTATGTTGGCGAATGCCGTTTGCGTTCCAGAAACATATTTTTAACGTGTTCATGGTTTGTTAACTAAAGCTTGAAGCAATGTATTCTGCATTCGCAGCATTTCTTGCATCATGCTAGTCATATTTGTTGTAAAACTATTTATAGTTTGCACCAGCTTATCAATAGTAGCTTCAAGGCGATTGAAATTAAAGTTCGAGTTTGTATTTGTTGAATTATTTGGTGGTGAAACATTTTGTGTATGAATAGAATTTGTCTTAGCAGTATCGGCATACGATACACGGGAACTAACTGGTTGGCTCACTTGCGCAATAGTGGCTGATAAAGCGTTTGCTGATTGGGCTGGGGCCAATTTAGGTGTTTGCCTCATAGTATGTTTGACGAAAGAGTACACAGGACAACCTCTGTAGTTAGCGGTGTGATTACCTCCACAATTACTACATTTTTTGCCACTTTGATCTTTTGGTTTATTGCAACTAGCAGTGCCGTGTAATTCGCCGCACGCAACACAAACAGTAGGTAATTTGCAGTAAGTTTTAGTATGGCCATATTCTTGACAATTATGGCACTGTACGGGTCCTGAACGCTTGTGTGGTTCTTCAACGGTTATTTTTCGATATAAGAGATATCTTAAATTATATATTGGATGGGTCTCATGTTTTTTCAATTTTATATCATTTGGCTCAAGTTCAACGCGAAATAGAGGTTGAGGGATCTTTTCCCTATTTATTATGTTAGATACATTTTTTACTTTAAAACCCTGGAGGACGAGAGCATCTTTTACTTCTTCAGGAGCAACATAGGAATCTATGCCCTTCAACACAATCTGCAGACCTTTAGCACTCTTGAGCTGATATGTGTAGAAATTTGTTTTACTTTTTTCAAATTCAGAAACCATTTTTCGAAAATCTTTTTCTTCATAAATTTCAATTTTCGTTTCATCAATATTACCACGTTTTATTGGAACAATGTGAAATTTATTCTCACCAATGAACGAAATTAATTTTTTAATAAGAGCGTTTGAGTTTTTTTCTCTTAAATAGATTGGTGGCGGCTTGGAGGTTTTGTTCGCAGATTCAGCGGGTTTGTCATTGTCATCTTGCAATAATGAAAAATGATTTTGACGATTGATAGAAGATGTGCTGCTATCCCTAGACATCTTCGGGGCGGATCCAATTTTAGTAGAATTTGGGCTTCGCCCGCGCTTTAAAACAGTTATATATCTGTCCATTCCTACTTGTACCTTTGGTTTTGAACTACTGTTATTTTCAGTGACAACTTGGTTAAGTGATGACCCCGAGCCCGAGGCGGGTGATATCGCTGAGTTAAATTTGGAAGTACTAGGCAATATTGTCAACGATTCACTAGTTGGCATTGGACAAAGCGAAGTTGATCGCTGACGAAACTGAGGTTTTGCCGTTAGAAAAAGTCTATTATCAGATTTTTGATTTTTATTAAGAGCTTCAGAACTCACAGCAAGTCTATTATCAGATATTTAATTTTTATTGTTATCATTATGAGCATCAAAACTCACAGTAAAATAGGCATTTCTGCCGCTAGAACTCACTTCACTATTTTTTTGCTTTGGGGTACTCATGTAGAGTATTCCTCAAGGGTACTTTGTATGTTTTTTTGTTTACGGTTTTTTTTTTGTTTTTGTTATTTCTATATGTTAAAACATTAGCAAAGCAAAAAAAGCTTATTTATCAAAGTTAATATGTACTGCGAATATTTTTTGTATGTTTTTTTTGTGTTTAGTTTGTATGTAAGAAAAATTCCGCTATTACGTCTGTTCACTATGAAGGTACAACGAGAACTCTCTAAGTCTAGATTGCAAACTTTTGATATACAAGTCGCTTTTGATACCTATATGATGTTACGAAATTCAGCTATGGGGCACTGCTTCAAATGTAGAAAAAATTCAACGAATGCAAAACAAAATTTTACGGTTAATAACATCGGCTCCATGGTTCATCAAAAACTGGAATTTATATCGTGATTTAAATATGTATGCCACAAGTGTCTGAAGAAATTGTAAAATACGTAGGAAAATATCTAACAAAACTCGATCGATTCATATCCTAATCCGCTTGCTCGTAATATCTTGAACTTTAGTGGACACACCCGTTTAAAAAAGAGGGACACAAGGGCTCTAATACTCAACACTCCAGAAGAAACTGCTTGAAAATACTTTTTGTTGCTTATCACGACTTATATATTATTAATAACTATCACCAAGCTTATGTCCGACACTGGTCGGGCCAAATAATTATATTTAGATTTAAGATTATTGTTAGTTCATATTGAAATTCGAAATTTCGTGTTGAGATATTAAGGGTTTTGTCTGAAATAAATTGTGTTTGTTTTTTATATAAAATTTTTAGAACAAATGTGTTAAATTTATAAAAAAAACCTTTTAATAGTTAATATTCGTTGTTTTTAATGTTGTTATGAAAAAATCCATTGGCAGAAAAATAAAAACTAAAGTGAACTTAAGCCACTATATTGAAAGGCAAAATAATTTTTATTGATAGTAGGTCGAGATAAGTTCTTTAGGTTAAATTGAAAAATGCGGAAAACCTGAGAAGAGGTAATTTTTTTAAAAGCTTAGTTAAATAAAAGGTTTTTTTTTGAGAAATAATTTTAATAGGATGTTAGTTATTGAACTTAAGTGTATACAAGTTTTAATGCTCAAACATTTTAATATTGACGTAGCTACCTTGAAAAAAATTAAGTTTAGTTAAGATGTTATGTCTTATGTATTATTTTTCAAGAAAACTTAAGTTAAAATATAAATGCGTATTGTTTTATTAATAATGACATTTTAATATTTAAAACTAGCTTAACCCGGTGTGCTTCGCTACCCCTCCCCTCCCGCAAAAAAAAATATATATATATGGCATTGGTGGTGCAATATGCAAATTAGATTTTGCCACGCCCCTCCGCCCACCACCGAAAATCAAAAATCAGACTTGACAGTGTCACCCGCATGAATATTCTGAAGATTCCCTGAAAATTTTATCAAAATCGGTCCAGCCGTTTTGGAGTCCATACGTTACATACATACACACATCCTGTTTTATATAGATACTAGCTGACCGCGGTCCACGTTGCTGGCCCTAAGCAGGGTGACCGATGACATCTTTCAAAAAGTGGCAAAAAATAGGGGATTTTTCAAAAAAAAGGGGCAACAAAATAAAAAAACGAGAAAACTACACTAAAATTTTTATTTTCAATGTATTATTATATAATTCACTCTAAAAAAAGGGGGACAAAAAGTGGAAAGGCAGTCGAAAAAGTGGCAATTTGCCACTTAAGTCGGTCAAACGGTCACGCTGGCCCTAAGCAAACATTAGTGTTGTATATGGCATTGGTGGTTCAATATGAAAATTGGATTTTGCCGACGAATAAACTAAATATTGCGCCATCTGCCGGACGAACTTCAAACTACACAGAAACACTCCTCACGCCCCATAGAGCATGTATATAAAGTTTGGTCTAAATCGGTGCAGTAGTTCTTGAGTTACGGTGCAAAAACACAAAAAAAAAATTGCGCCATCTGTCGGACGAATCACTATTTCTGAAAGGGGCGTAGCATTTACCAGGGTAGAATATATATAAAAACACGCGCCGGTCTTTTACAAATATTTTGTGGGGTGGAAGGCGAAAATCTGTTGGGACATTGAAGAGTTCACCCCTAACAAATAAACGTGTTTTTGATTTTTATATATATTAAGATATAGATGTAACTGAGTGATAGATCTTGAAGAAGAGAATAAGAATGTAGAATTAAATGCAAAAACACTTATGTCAACTTAAGCCATTATTATTTATGCCACATATTATTGTACTTTTTTATTTATACTTCAGTTGAGAAATATATGTATCTGTGGCAACATCGAATAATCGAAGAAGTGTTGTGTTATACTAGCTTCTTTGCATACTGATGCACAGAGGCGTCAAATAAAAAACAGTGGTAAAAATTCCGCAACTTTTGAACTAGCGAACCGATTTCGATGAAACTAACTATTTTGCCGAAGATATACATATGTATGTAGTTATTATAAAATCGTATAATATAAATTAACCTTTGCATTTAAATTTGAACCTAGTTTTATAATCTACATAGGTGTTATTATTATCTGTTAAAGTAAAAAATATACATATAATTTTTTATAAAAAATACTTCATGTAATTATATTATTACCAATAAAAAAGAGAAAAAGTTGTCCTTACTAATATTACATATATGATTGTTTGTATGTTTTCTACGATTTCAAGCTCAAACCACTAATATCGATTTTGAAAATTATTTCACCAAGAGAAGCTACATTAGCAGCGTCTAACATAGTTTATTTTTTTTTATCTGGTTCGGAATCGGTTTTTTGTATTTGGTACGGATTTTCAAACCGCTAAACCGATTTTAAAAAGTCTTTCACCAATGGAAAGCTGCTCATATACAGCGTATTTTTATCCGTTTCGGAACCGGTTGCCTTATATTTAATTCGGGTTTTTTCCGAAAAACACATTTTTGGGCTGGTTAAGGGAATTTTCGTTTCGCGTTTGATTGTTTAACCAGTTTTAAAACCGGTTTTTATTTCGTTTTTTACTTTTTTTATCGCCTTTTTGTTGATTTTAATTGGTTTTTTTTTTCATTATCAATGAGTAACAAATAAAAAATCATTCATAAATTTCAAGTATAGTTTCGAAAAGACCAGATCAACGCGAGCGGAGCCGCGTGGTGAATGTGAGTTTGTTTGCTACGATTTCATGCCCAAGCCGCTAAACCAATTTTAAAAATTCTTTCACCAATAGAAAGGTACATTACCAGCGTCATATATAGGACATTTTTTAACGGGTTTTTTATATTGGTACCGGTTTTTATGTATTTTTAAGCAGATTAACGCGAGCGGAGCCGAGGGTAAAAGCTAGTAAGTAATAAAAATAAAATGTAATTTAATTATATTCGTTATCCAAACACATGACTGAATAGATCAAGTATAAAATATACATACTTGTGCATTATAGAGTTGGTCTTGAAACCAAGCTTAATGCTGCATTTAGTTTTGACTTATCTAGGAAAATATCCTTTCATAAGACCCAGAGCTATGTATGTGGAAATTACAATTAACTAAAACAAAATATAATAAAGTCATCAAAACATTTTTCGTTGAATTCATTTGTGTTTGGAAACTTTGTCTCAAAACTCAATTTCTATTGGGATACGATATCTTATTATTTACCATCTATTTGGAAATGACAGCCATATTAGTTTTCTAGCCACGAAAATGCATTGAACCATGTGATTATCACGATAGTTATTTATATGGAAATTTAATATACCATATAAAAATAGTTATTTTTGTGTTGAAAAAAGTAATCAAATTGAAAAAAGTACGCAAGTACACATTGGAAAAATATAACCAATTTTCGTTAAAAGTAACCAAAACGGCAACGCTGGTCTCCAGCAACCTTGTCATTAAAAATATCGATATGTACTTGTTTCAATACATAAACCTCTTTTAATAAAGTTTTTGAATGAATTGCTTCCTTGGCTGCATCTGATATTGCCATATACTCAGCTTCTCTGGTTGATAACACTACGGTTTGTTGTTTCCGTGATTCTCAACATACAACTGAATTGCCGAAAGTTCTCGTAAAAGCGTAGGCTGTATAAGACTTTCGGTCATCAATGCTAAAGCCTCAATCGCGATCAGCGTAGCCAGTAAGATACTCTCCAACCTTTTTAAAAACTATACCTTTACCTTTCAGTGCCTTTTAAATATCTTAAAACCCTCTTAGCAGAAATCCAATGTTGTTTTTCAAAGTTTTTGTTGTACTGGCTTAGTGCGCTAATGGCATGTGATACATCTAGTCTATTACATACTGCGAGGTACATTAGTGAACCAATTAGGTTTTGATGTGGAATTTCTTACATGACGGACTCTTCTCCTGATGTTTTGGGGCACTTTTCTTTTGATAATTTTTCATTTGGCGTTAATGGAGTCATCAGTGCTTTTCCATCTTTTTCTTATTTTCTGAGTACATCGTTTGTATACTTCGTTGATGCATTTTAATTAAATTTTTTTTTCAGGATTTTGTTCAAATTAAATTCCAAGACAGTATTTTAAAATATCCATATCATTCATTTCAAAAATGTTTGCAAATTTTCATTTCGTTGAGAGTTTCTTTATTATTTGATGCAATCATCGAGTCGTCTACATACATAAGAACCATACAAATTGTGTCACTGTCATAATTTTTGTAAACACAAGCGTCTGTATTAAGTGGTTGTAATTTGAGTTCTCATCATTTCGGTACCATTGGAGATGGTTCAATCTGCATAGTACTTTTTCCACATAATCCGTTTTGATTTGTTTACTGGCTTACTTCTTGGGCGATCTACTACAGACCAAGTATTATTCTTTTTGACAGCTAAGTATTCTTGCACCATAGCACATTTCTATTCTTCACAATCGGGAATACTTAAAGCTTCTTCAAATGATTTCGGGTCATTCTGTTCGATTAGATTCGCTAAATGTTCGGGGTTGATCTGTTCTTTTTCGTTATCATTAAATTTAATTTTTATGGGGGTTCCTTTGTTAGTAGTTAGTGGTGTTATGATCTCATTTATAGTTGTTTCATTTTCCGGACTAAAATCTGACTAGTTTTCGTTTCGAGTTCATCAATAAGTTGCACTTGTAATTCATGATGTTTCTTTTTATCCTCTATGAATTCTTCAAATTGTTCAATGCTTCCAAAATCTCCTGTGAATTTGACATGTCGGCTTTTAATCTACCGTGCATTTGGATTTCAAAGTGTATCAGCCTTTGAGTTTGGTTCGTTTCCACTAAACATGCATTTGATAGATTTTGGATCAGACTTACTTCTTGCTGGAGTTTTGTTTAACATGTACGCCTCTGTGCCAAACTTTCGAAAATATGGTACGTTTAACTTTTTATTCTTCCACTACTGGGTGGACACCTTTTTCTTATGTGGTTTGCTGTTAAAACCACCTCTGCTCCAAAATTAACTGAAAGTCCAATTTGCAGTAACTTACACCGTGCCATTTCAACTATAGTTCTGTTTTTTCTCTCGCCTACCCCATTTTGCTGTGGGGTGTATTTAACGGTTAGTTTATGTCTTATGCCTTGATCTTTTGAAAACCTTTTGAAGTCGGAGTTTAATACTCCCTCCCATTGTCAGATAGAAGGATTTTAATTTTCATTCCCATTTTATTTCCTACCATGTTTTTATACTCTTTAAATTTTTCGAGTACCTCATACTTATGCTTCATAAAAATTATTTCACACCAGTTAATTTTATCGTCGATAAAACTGAAAAAATATTTCGAATGACCGCGGGACTGAATATTCATAGGTCCACATAAATCTGAATGCACCAATTCAAGTAAATTTTTAGATTTTGATTTTTGGAAAGGACTCTGTGAGTGCTTCCCCTGAGGTACACATACAGGTAAATTAACATTTATGTCAGCACTTATAACATTTAATTTTTGAAGTCGGATCATGCCATTTTTGAAGAGATGTAGATTTCTGGATAATGTTTGCACTTTCTACATAATATAAATTGGATTTTTTGATGCCATTTGATTTAGGATAATTACTTCTGCACTATTGTAATGTAAAAATACTTCAAAACCATGATCTGTGATTCGAGACATTAAATTCTATCTAAAACCTGGAACGAAAAAAGTTTCAGCAAGATTAATTGTTAATTTTGAAGTTTTTAATTGAATATTTCCACTTCTTGAAATTTTTGTGGAGTTTTCATTAGCAAGTTTTAGTAATTGATCTTCATTCTTCAAATGTTGAAATTTGACTTCTGTGAGCATATGTATGATGTTGCTCCTGAATCAACATACCACTATCATTTTTCGCCTAATACCTGCATAGCTATAGGCGGCTCGCTCGATTATACATGCTTAGCTTTATTTTCATAGTAGCTTTGATTTTAAGGTTTCAATCGACAATCTAGAACCTTGTGTCCAATCTTACCACAATTGTGAGAATTGAATTTAAAGCGATCACCTTTGTTCTCATATATTGCTTTACTTTGTTGTCTTCTTCTGTTGTTCTGTTACGTTTACGGCCCTCAAACTCATCACTCCACATCAGGCAATTTTTCTTGTATTTCTATTGCTAATCTAAATTGTTTATAGTCATCAGCAAGCCTGTTGTTTTCATGCAGTATAAAATCTAAGTTATGCGCGTAAAAAATGCGCCATACAACCTAAAATATTCATTGAAAATATGCACCAAAATTGAAAGTAAAAATAAATCAAAAGAAATCCTACCTTTTAATACTAGTTTCAAACGCATTATATAAGTGAATCCATAACTAATACAACTACAAGATATTATTCTGTTCAATTCTCAAACTCCATATATAAAGGGTGTCCCCACAAGAACGCAAGATTTAAATTTGGCGCCATTCGAAGTGTCATTGTTTGACATTTGAACAACTGTTATTGTTTGCTAGTAGAAGGTACGAGGTTAGTAAAAATGGAGCGCTACACGAATGAACAACGCATTCTCATTGTGAAATTGTTTTACCAAAATGGTGAAAGTTTTGCGGCTACAGTTAGCAAATTGCGATCAATTCGGGGTCACAGTTATGCTCCAAAAGAGTCAACTGTAAAGAGATTGATGGATAAATTTGCCGAAACTGGCTCTCTTAGTGATGTAAGGACAACAACGCGCATTCGACCAAAAATGTCGCAGCTGCACGTGATGATGTCGCTCAAACTCCATCCACCTCAATTCGACACCGAGCTCGGCAAATTGGTGTCTCCAAATCCACTATGCAGCGAATTTTGACGAAAGATTTGCATCTTCATGCATACAAAGTTCAATTGACTCAGGAACTGAAGTCAGCTGACCATGGACAGCGAAGGGAGTTCGTTAATTGGGTATTGGAGAGAAGAAAGACCAGAATTGCCGCCTAGATCATGCGATTTAACGCCATTAGACTTTTTCTTTGGGGTTTTTTAAAGTCGATGGTTTACGCGAATAAGCCAACGACGACTCAAGCCTTAAAAGAGGAAATTGGACGCTGCATTAATGAGATACCGCAGCATTTATGAAAAACGGTCATTGAAAATATCATTAAAAGATCGCGTGTGTGCCAGCAAAGCCGCGGAGGCCATCTGCCCGATATGTTGTTCCATACATAACCTTATTCTGTCTACTTTACGATACAATAGAGTTTCACGATTTTTTTTAAATATCTGTGTTTTATTTAAAATTTAAATCTTGCGCTCTTGCTGGGACACCCTTTAAAAAGGAACGAAATTTATGTTCTTATTATTTTCTGTGTTTTCATATAGTGTTTGGCATTTGGGCAGAAAGTAGTGCAACCACTTGCATTAGCAATATCTGTCTCAGGCTATTTTCTCGAGAACCGTAAGAGCTAGGGACCTGAAATTTGAACACAACAACAACAAATACATGACAGTTAAAAATGAAAAAAAGCGAGAAAAACATCATTTAAACTGAAAGAAAACTTCAAAAAAGCCACATTAAAAAAATGCAGAAAACCGAATTTACGGAACCCTTCGTGCGCGAGTCAAGGTCACACTTTACTGAACTTATTTATGCTTTCTGTTTTTAGTTTTAAACATGGTTGCCGTATTAAGGGATTTATTTTTCGTTTACTTGATTGGAGGCATTGCCTACTATTTGTCGCAATGGGGTTTTACTTAACTACACTGCAAAAATAATTAGCTATTAAAAATTATGAAATTCTTCAATTCGGAACACTAAATTATCCATATTAATTTTGATTTGATGACTACAAATATGCATTTGCATGCATGAATGCAATATATGTATATGCATCAGGAATGCAATATATATGCAATATTGTTACTAAATCGTCCATTATTTGCATATCCATTTCACGAATTTTATCAATTATATCAAAAACAAAAATGTCCTGATGATTGTGTATATTTTCACCTTAAGTCATTTTCAATAAAAGCATTACTTTTCGTGGCGAACGTTTAGATTGATATGTATGTACTTCTCAGCTTGTCCCATAATTCCTTCGATGTTGTGCAATTTTTAATTTGCTTCAGTTCTGACGGTTCAATTGATGAAAAAATTAAATCTGATTTTACTTTCGCATCATTTATTGCCATTCGCATATTTTCGCAGGAGTATCTTTAGGCTTTTCACAGTGTCCATTGATATATTTCCAAACATCGTTCTTTACTAGTAGTGCTTCAACTTGTATTTTCTCTTCCTAGCGGCTCAATTTTTACATTCGCCAAACTCATTTTTGAAGAAATAAATCCTTTCAGTAAATAAGGTATGTACCCGTTCGTTCACTACCTTATTCTGTTTCTGCGTAGTTCACTAATGCTTTCTTTCAATTAACCACTATTTCCTCTTACTTATTTTTCGTGCAGCGGAAGTCCTCTGGACCAATAATATTTTAGATTTTGTAGATTGACTTAAAATTAATTGTCACGTGTAATTTGGCTTACAAACAGTGTTGCCAGAAAATGATGATGAGCAAATGCTAGATCCGTAAAAAAATTCTGCTAAAATGTTCTACAGAAGAAAAGTATAATGCCAGATTTAAATTAAAAAAAGTTATTTCATGTTTAAAGAAATTTATTGCTATTAACAGTTTTTATTATTCACCCTGCAGTAAGGCGGGGCCCAAGTGTATATGTCAACACTTAAATTCTAGTAGTTAAAAGAGAGAAAACAGATGTGGTGTATTTCTGGTGTATTTTGCAACAACTTGTCAATATAAGTAAATTTGTATTTACGTAAGGTATAGAAATGTACCAGTGGTTGGTATGTCTCCATGTTCCCATAAGAACTACATAGTCACTACCTAGTCAATTGTTTTAGTGTTACTAGAAGATTTTCAGTGACAAGCACATGTTAAATGTCTATAACACAAAGTATTGTATGGGGAATAATTAGAGAGTAGTACTGGTCACAAAGCCAAAAGCGACTCAGTACATTTTCAGCATCGACATTTCCTTCAGGGCATATACATATACGAGTATATACATATATATGTTTGTATGTATATCGAAACCTATTTTCGGTTTAATTGTAAGTAAAAAATAAACTTTTGAATTGAAATTAAAATAATAGCCTACCCATAGTTAAGAATTATCAAAATGTTTGATATATATATGACGTAAAACATATTTGAATACTATAAAAACCATCTTCCGAAAACTTTAATTTTTGTCGTTTACTGATAATTGAAAATAGGGCTCCATATACACACATATAATTACATATAAAACATAGGTATTCATTGTATCTACATTACGTAGGAAACACATAATTGTAAAAAAATACATTTATAAAAGGAATTATACTCTACACTGAAAAAAATTTAACAAATTAGCATTTTTTATTTTAAGAAAATTCTGCCAAAAAGCATATGGCAGAATTTTTTCAAAGTTGAATGCTTTTCGGGTAATGAAAATGCCAGATCTGGCAGCGAAAATGCCAAAATGGCAACAATGCTTACAAAGCGATACGAACTTTAGCCGGATCAAATTATAAATATAGAAACGAATGAAGTTCGAACAATAACAATTAAAATTAACTAAAATTAATAGTCATGGGCCTGTGGCAAAAATTAAATAAATATACTTAATAGTAACAAACCAAAAAATGTTGTCTTAAGTAGAACAAAAAGAAGCAAACGACAATGGCAAGAATATTGTAAATTTAGAGATCGTAAAATTGAGCTTTCATTACAAAAAAGCTTTCAGCAAATTGAAATAAGATTAATCAAAACAATTCACATATTACATTTCCAATGATGGCTGAGTATATTAACCAGAAATCTACATCAACTGACACCACACACAGTCGACCAAACACAAAAGAACGCTGATGATGAAGGTTTAGTAGCCTTCGAAAACAGCTAGTTGTTCCGTACAACTATTTGTTAGTCGGAATATTTACAACTAACTTTGGTATTATTTGTTCATTAATATTTATCACATGTAATTTGGATTACAAAGCGATACGAACTTTACCCTGTTCAAATTATAAATATAGAAACAAATGAAGTTCGAACAATAATAATTAAAAATTAACTAAAATTAAAAACGTTTACGTCAGCTGTTTTACTTCTTTTATCTAATGTTTACAAAAATTTTTTTTGCAAATTTACTAATTTAATTTTATAAATTGTAAAAGTAAAAGTGTTTGGAGTGAAAAAAGAGGTCAGAGAAAAAAATAATGTTTAGTGCGGCAGGTATAATGATAGCTGAAGAAGAAAACGATGAAAGTGAAGTGCTGGACAAGAATGAACAGAGGTTAGCAAGAAAAATATTACGTGATGCCACCAACTGACTTGAGCTACCGCAAACTTTGTAAGTAGATTCCTTACAAAGTACTATAATTGAATAAAAAAATATTTTTTAGATTTGAAAAATATTACAGGCGTTATAGGATGCGTTGACGGAACGCATGTCCGAATTGTCTAATAATAAGCACCTATACTATAACAGGAAGGGGTACTACAGCTTGAATGTAATGCTGGTAAATGAATTTTGTCAAAAATATTTTAACCCAAATTTTAAAACAATAAAAAATTACAGGTTTGTGACCATGAGCTGAGGATTGAGTACGTAGATGCCTCTCATCCTGGAGCGTGTCACGACTCTTTTATTTGGAACACCAGTGAGTTAAGAGCTCATCTTGAGCAAGAATACCTCAGAAACGGTAGCAATTATTGGCTCCTGGGTAAGGTTTTAAATATTAAAAAAACAATATTGAAATATTAATAGATATATATTTTTTCACTAGGAGACTCAGGTTATTCATTAGAACCATGGCTTATAACCCCTCACAGATGTCCGCAAGATGGGTTTATTGAAATAAAATTCACCGAAATTCATTCCAAGTGTCGTAACGTTGAGTGTACCAATGGTGTCCTGAAAAACAGATGGCGATACCTTCTTGGAGCTAGAGAATTATACTATGCTCCAGAAAAGGCAGCTAAAATAACAAACGTTTGCTGTGCATTGCATAACGTTTCCATTTATTTCAAATGCAATATGGAAGTTTACGATGAAGAAAATGTAGAAACTCTCAGCGTTCAAGACGATGATGTAATATCCTTAGCCTCTCCCCAGTATTTGGCCGTTGCCCAAAATATTAGAAATAATATAGGAAAAAATCTGTGAATTTTATTTGCTTTAACTTGAGATTAGTTTTCTTTTAAATTTCAGAATATAAAAATAATACCACGCTTTTTTTAATATTAATAAAATAAACATCACATTTTATTCATTGTTCATCATATTTTATAAAAAAACTTAAAGCTAAATAAATAAAAAATTAAAATGACTTCATAAATCTTATATGCATTTCTTTTAATTAGAAAAAGGAATAAATAACAGGTACTTGATGGCGTATAATTAAATTCTGTGCATAAGCTCTTGTAGCTCCAAAAGACGACGATTTTTTTCAATTTTGTCCTCGATTTCTCTCAGCCTCAATTTCTCCATCACCAAGTTGTGCCGTTTGATCTCTTCCAGCTCTGCCTTCTTTAAATCATAAAGGTGATCAATAGAGCGATATATTTTTTGGGTGCTCTGAAGCTGCTCCTTCATCACCTCCAGCATTTCTTTTTGAATACCAATCTCCTCTTTGAGAATGTAGGTAGTGAACGTTTGTTTTGGCTTTTGCTTAAATTTATTTACCGGTGCTTTTGACGGTGTTTCTGTGCCACTCAGTAACAATGCCAAAACTTCGCTAGGATCCTCTTTGGAGTCCAGTTTCAACTTTTTCGCAGGTGGTTTTTTGGGCGTTTCTTCATTATCAACACCACTGCTTTTAGGCTCATCATCGGGTGTGGAATCCAACAATATTTCTAGCGTTTTTTCTACACCAGATGCGCCTAACCCGAATTTTTTAGAAACGCCCTCCACAGAGTCTTTCATACAAATCAGATTGTAAATAATTTCCTCATTTGCAGAAAACCCCTGCTCCATATTTGGGCCTCCACCAGTTGCCCAAGAAAATTTTAAATTTTGTGCTGCCTTATGGCGTTCTTACTTCTTTTGGTCGCACCAAACCTGAAAAATAAGTTTATCATTTATTGCTATGAAAGGAAAATGTATTGCCCCTTAATAATTCATACTTTTTTTCCAATCGGCTATACTTTTAAGTGGTGGCCCGCCTCTAAATTGCGCCATATTGCATTTAAGTCATCTTTGCTTCCTTTTTAACCATCCCCGGGCAACATCTGGGTGGGACTGCATTGCATCTATAAGGATCTCCATCTGTTTCTTATTATTTATAAAATTTTTAATGAAAAATTTAAATTACTTACATTTTTTGGCACAATCCTCTTCAAATTTTTGGCGGAATTATTCCCAAAATTTTTCATCATTTTCCCTCTTTTTATGACATTCGTAATAGCTACTTTTTCCCGGGGGAGAGTTTCCCAGTTTCTAAGTTTGTTTAGAATAGGAGGAAAGTAAAATTTCCCAGGGAGAATTGTTTTAGAATAGCTTATTTGGGAAAAGAGAAAAAACTCCCAGAAAGTTTCTGTTTAGAATTGGGGTGATTATGTATGTTAAATAGTGTTTTTCATACGGGATTTCCGGGAAAGAAATCCCGGGAAATTTGTGCGGGAATTCCCGAGATTTTTTTGTTATTTTATTATGTCAACTTTAGTTTGTATGTACACATTCCTTGATGAGTGTCGTATTCACTTTATGAAAGCGATGGTGCAATAATAAGGTGATGGTACTGGCGCAATAGCTAAAACCATGATATAAATATAGAAGGTACAGTGGAATCTCCCTTAACGGACACTTCCTATAGGCGGACACTTTTGACAGGTCCCGGCAGCGCTCCATTTAAATGTTTAGTTTTCTCTTGACCGGACAGGCCCCTTGTACGGACACATTTCAATGGTCCCTTCAGTGTCCGCTCAAGAGAGATTCCACTGTACTTCCATTCCCTCATTTTTTCTTGACATTCACCTTCTGACAAGAATAGGTATTCTGAAGTTTCCAGCAAAATCGTGCTACCGTATTAATTTAATATTTCCCCTTTGTTTCCTTTTTGTTTGAAAATTTTATTGAAAAATTATTTCAGAAGTTTTTTTTATAAATTCAAACAATTTAAAAACAATTGCGATGATAAATGATTCATTATCTTGAAAAGCAATGAAATGCATTGTGAATGTATTGTTGTGTTAAAGAAAGCGAAAATGAGCTGCATATTACAAACTGTGGACGTAAAAAATATCCTTGTACAAATATGAATGCAGCATTCTTTGAGTTCTCTACATTATCTGGTGTCAGCCAACAGTGTCTAAGAGCCTGCAAAATCCGTGAAATAGACTTGCCAAAATTTGATCGGGTATTTAAGTCACTTTTTAGAAAAACATGTTACAATATCAACAAGAAGAGAATTATATAGATTAAGCAAGATGTAATATCAATCAATATTTGTTAAACTTAATGAATATTCATTGTCAACTAATTAAAATCATCAATCAATTTGGATGAAAATATAGTTAAAATACTTATTCTAGGCAGAAAACTTAAAAAGATGCGCCAAGTTATTACATAACCACTTTTTAAACTTCACAGATGTGTAGTCATGTATGTATATCACTTTATTTATTCGCAACTTGTGTTAAGATAATTACACATTTTTGTAAAAATTTTATGGGGGAAGACTTAAATTTTTTACGATATGGGAACGTTTTTTTTTATTTCTCTCAAAAACAAACTTCAAAAATACTTATTTTTTAAAAACAATGAGAGAATGGAAGTACATCCCATATTTATATCATGGCTGAAACTATACAACAACTAAATGATCAAACAGAATATGTCCGCAACTTCAGGAAAAATCGTTGTCAAATTAACAAAGCCCATAATAAAATCTACGGCAGTAACTTCAAATGCTCTATAATTTTAGTTTTATTTTCTTTTGTGCTTATTTTTCTTTGTAGTTTTGTTCACAAAATGTATGAAATTTATTGAAAGTATGGTAGCATTCTTGAGAGAATGAGTATTTATATAAAAGAGCATAAGAAAAAACGTTGTCAAAATAAAATAGATTCTATCTATCGACTGCTTTCTGGTGCTAATTTTTTGTGTCAATTTGTATGGAAAATGTGTTTATGCCGCAATTCTGTTTGATCATTAAGGCCAAGTTTATTGGCCTGTTTCTGTACTGAAGTCCTATTTGCAAAGAAATATATCGTAATTTGTTTTTGTTTTTTTTTCGTTATATCAATGCATTTGGATTGTCATTTACATATAATATTGCATTACTGTTATATAAATAATTGAAATGGTATTAGTTTGTTGACTAATGTGTTTATAAACGTTTCGTGTTGAGATAGATTAAATTAAAAAATATTTTGTATTGTTTGCAATGGGCGGGAATTTCCGGGAAATCTAAAAATCGTTCCCGCTTTCCCGGGAAATGAAAAAGTCCGGGAAAACAAAAACTGTAATGTTAACTGACAAGTTTCAATAATCAAATGAAATACTTTTTTATAAAAAATTAATTACGAGTAAAAAAACAAACAAAGTCCCAGTTCACACACGTAAAGTTTTGTTGATCAACTCGCAATTCATCTGTCGCGCTTATGTGGTTTAAGAAGAAATGCGACGATATTTATGTCGGAATTTTGGCATCTACAATTTTCTTTAAATAAAATTTTATAATAATCCATACTACAAGATAAATATTTATTAGTTTTATTTAAGTTGCAATATATTTTAATTATGTAACATCTATCGCAACTTTATTGAAACAGAGGGGTAACTCAAAAATTTAGTTTTACAGAAAATAAGTTTTAAGTCTTAAATTTTCTTTTCTCAAGAGGTATGTAGAAGGATTTTATATGATATATTTAGACAAGATTAAATATAATATAATGATATACAGTGGGGGATTTCGTTAAAAAAATGGAAATAATTGTGAAGTTTCTAAAGTATTTGAGGAGGTGTCACATAGCTTAAGTCTGGAATTTAGACTATATATCTCTCTTGGGGAGGAGCTAAAAGGCCCCAAAGTAGGCAACATCGGGTTAATGAAAAATTCAAACCGATGCCAAGCTGATCTAAAAAAAAAGATTTTTTGTAAGTGATTTTTCTGTCTAAAAAAAGTATTGTACATTAATGGGTTTTCGCTTACAGTTTAAGAAATATTCAAAAAAAAATTTAAAGTTTGGCAAGAGCCAAAATATAAGAAAACTGGGACAAACTGTGTGTTTAGGAACTTTTAACTAAGTTTTCGATCTTAATTCAGTTCAGAATTCAGCGTACTCGAATTTGATATACCCACTGGTTCCCCGGTTAGTTACAAAAAGTTTTTACAAATGGACCCTAGGAACTATTGTATCAAAACTTGCCAAGAGTGTTTTTTTAGAGGTATAGAACTTCGAATTGAAATAAAACACAAGAAAATCGTTTTAATGTCCATCAATTTGGCTTTATTGGAAGGATAATTTTATGCCATTAATGTTTAAATATGATTTCGGGCATGTGGCCGCCGCGGCTGGCTCGAATAAAGCCAATTCTACAGGTCCAATTTTCAACCACTTTTTCGAGCATATGGGGCCGTATGTTGGCAATAACGCCACGAATGTTGGCTTCCAAGTCCCCTAACGTTTCTGGTTTGTTGGCGTAGACGAGCGACTTCACATATCCCCAAAGAAAATAATCCAATGGTGTCAAATCACACGATCTTGGTGGCCAATTGACAGGTCCATTCCGCGAAATTATGCGCTCATCGAATGTTTCCTTCAATAAATCGATTGTGACGTGCGCTGTGTGGCATGTAGCGCCGTCTTGTTGGAACCACAACTCATCCACATTCAAAATCTTCAAAATCTTCCATAAAGTTGATGGACAAAGCTCCAATTGCTGTGCACGGTGGCGAATCGATTCATTCGGGTCCTCTTCAGCGGCAATTGTTTCTTCGGTGCACACTGTTCGACGTCTCTGCGGATGCGTATTATCACATAGAGTAAACGTAGTGCGAAAACGATCCATGGTTAACCGAATTAATTGCTCTGATGGACGATTATGTCGACCATAAAATGGACGGAGCTTGCGGTAAACTTCGCGAACTGAACCATTATTTTCGAAATAAATTTGCACGATTTGCAAGCGTTGTTCTTTTGTCAACCTGTTCATGATGAAATGGCAAACCAAACTAAATATTAATCACTTGACAGCTGACAAAATGGCCGCCAGTTAAAAAAGTGATGCCAACTTAAAGTTCTATACCTCAATAAAAAACAACCATTACAATCTCAATTTATAAGATAATCAATTGTATATATATGTATATGCTTATTTTAAAGCAGAATACAAATTATAGTTATAAAAAATCCAATGATCAAAAATACAGTTTAACTAGAACTACAGGTAGGTGATATAGAAGTATAAATATCAATTTGCATTTTCAAATGGCAAATGTTTTAGTCTGGAATTTTGAGAACATGTTCTCTGCAGAAAATTTGGTGAAAATTGATCCAAACTAGGGATGAAACGATACCACTAAGGTATCGATACTTTTACTTGATACGGTATCAGAATCGATACCAACTCAGTATCGAATGAAAAGCATCGATACTTACTTGTATCGGTCAAGTTCTTCATATGGTTTCAAATAGTGAAAACAAAAGTGAATGTAAACAGTACACACATATGAGTGTATTTATGTATAGACTTACTTTGAAATATTGTAGTTGGGAAAAAGAAGGAGTAAGGATGCCTTTGTACTCCTTCTTTTGGTTTTACAAAGCCTATTCGCTACATTTCATGCTCATATATTTTTTACAGGCGAGATATGACTTCCACTCTCACTTCCTGCGCCAGAAGTTCTGAAAGGCCTTGAAATTTATGGATTTTGCTTTTGCTTTGTTAAGAAAAACAAAACCAAAAATGTTACTCCTTGTCTTTTCCATTCACATAGAAGGGTATGGGGACTGTATATCTTATCTTTTATATGAAAGAGTCGAGGCCTTCTATAAGAGATTCTTTAGTAGTTAGATAGTCCTGATTCACACACGACAGGTCTGAGTCGTCAAGTCTTGAG
The DNA here is from genome assembly GCA_944452675.1 of Tachina lurida. NCBI lineage: Eukaryota > Metazoa > Arthropoda > Insecta > Diptera > Tachinidae > Tachina > Tachina lurida. The sequence continues at coordinate 113,597,134 of OX101753.1, read as the reverse complement.
TTTTTAGGAGACGGAGGAAAAGAGAATGGAAAAGGGTGCAGACTTGACCGTACTTTGAACTTTCGTTAATATATGTGCCCTTAATTATGAAAGTGGTCTAAGTCATGTGCTATTTTGCATCGAAATATTAAATAAATATTAAAAAACTATCGTGTGTGTTCTGGCTTTCACATCGTTTTCACATGTTTTCTTGTGAGTTCGGATGTTAAAACACATGCTACGCCTATTTAAGTTGAAATTTAGAAAATAAAAATTAATAGTGTGTGTTCTAGCATCCGAATTTAGACGAGCACAATTTAAAAATTTACGATTTCAAACTTTTAGATTTTTTCGTTTTCGATTTTGAGCACAAAACTCGTATTCTTTTCACTTGTTAACAGTGTTGTGAAAAGAATACGTTTTTTTGCCCAAAACTGAAAACGAAAAAATCTAAAAGTTTGAAATCGTCCATTTCCAAATTGTTTTCTTCTAAATTCGGATGCTAGAACACACACTATTAATTTGTATTTTATAAATTTCAACTTAAACAGGCGTATCATGTGTTTTAACATCCGAACTCACAAGAAAACATGTGAAAACGATGTGGAAGCCAGACCATACACGTATAATTAATATTAAATTAAATTAAGATGTTGCATAAAATAAAAATATATTTTGGTTTGTTCAAATGCAATCTACTGAATGTCCCGACCAGAGAAATATATGACTTAGACCACTTTCATAATTAAGGGCACATGTATAAACTAAATATAAATTTACATTTAATACGAGCAAATTAAATTTTGGTAAACTGGCGTCATTTTCAATATTGTTGCGGCCAATAAAAAATTAGTATTTTTGACCGATGCAAGTATTTTTTACCGATACCTACTCGGTAGTAAAGTATCGATACCAAAAGTACTTGGTTTCTAAGAAAAAGTATGGAATACTTACTTGTATTTTCTCATATCGTTTCATCCCTAATCCAAACGTACTCGTCCTATAACTTGAGAAAATGGGAGTGTTACCAAAAGCTTGGGAGATATATTCACCATTTTCGTATCGTCTTGATATGATGCTAGGAACACAACTGGGACGAACGACGAATTTTTCGGTGCGAACTTTCGTCATAAAAAATAAAACACATTTGCACATATGAAAATGAACACAACACCACCGTAGAACGAAATTCGTCGTGTGTGACGAATTCTGAGATAGATTTATTTCTAATTTGTACGCCAACGAACGACGAAAAAACAATTTTCTCTCTCTTTGCATACACAATAACCAACTTTATCAATTCGGTGAGTAAATTCGTCGTTATTGTGCTTCGTACGACGAATTTACTCAGCGAGTTCTTATCGACGAATTCGTCAACGTAAACAAAATTCGTCGTTCGTCCCAATTGTGTTCCTAGCATTACACAATACAAGCAAGCGACTTGTCTAGAAAAAATGTATGAAAAGCACTTAAATTTGTGAGTGATTCCCATAAAATTTTTCTAGAAAAGTCGCTTGCTTGCATAGTGGAAATTACACATTAGTAAATTTAATTGGGACACGGTCTAGTATCGTAGTAAACGGCACTGAACGTGTTCGATATGGTTGAATCATGGACCTATCAAATAGTGTAAATATAATGCAAATTTTTCCTTCCAATGTGACTCTAGAACCAGTCCTGTAACCATACTTAGTGGTTAACTTAAGCTTAACTGGTATGTATACTTTTCAATTATGAGTTGCCCTGTGGTCGAGTGGGTAGTGTGCAAGACTGTCTTGCAGGAGGTTGTCAGTTCAAATCTGAAAAATATTTTAGATTAACAGTATCTAAGAATAAAAAAAAACTTTTGGGTGTGTAACTTCATAACTCGTTAAATTTTAGACCGTTTATAAACATTTTTATGTTCTCTGAGAGGGTATAGCTTCCCATTGGTCCCATTGTAAAAAGTGGGCGGGGACACACCCACAGTTTTTTATATAATTTTATTATATTCAACTTATTTGATTGCTGCGAAACCTATAAAAGACCTTTGGTTCTTGTAATTACACAATTTTAAAGTTAAAAAAATGGGCGGAGTTACGCCCATTAAAATTTATTATAATATTTCATGCGGTTCTACTTAACCGATTTTTACGAAACTTATCACACAAACTGAGCTCTAAGATAGACAAAATCTTTTTTTTTTAAAGGTCGGAGTCACGCCCATAAAATTTTATATTTTATTTGACGTATAGTAGAACCACTATACCGATTTTTACAAAACTTAACACACACTCCATGCCCTGAAAAATAGACAATCTTGCATGTAAAAATAGGCGGAGGCACGCCCATTAAAATTTAATTTTATATTTCACGTACTTCTTCTTATCTTTTTCTATCATATCTTTGCCTTAAAGTCGGTTTTTTTTTTGGCAGAAAAAATTATTTATATTATTCTACACCGAATATGTCCCTATAGGATAGTTCAATGACAAGTCACAAAGTGCATACAAAGTATTAATTAATCCCATCCTAGGCCATCTACATGTAAAAGTGACTGGTCCGCTTCATAGGAAGTGTTAGAACTTGGACTGGTCCCTATCACTTGGGGACCTGTCACCTGACTAGTCTTGTGTCAGTTTCATTTCATGCGGGGTTATTAAAAAAAATCAAGAACTTGTACAGCAAAAATTAATTGAGTTCCATTTAATTAATATTGGAACAGGAGTAAATATCAAATTTGGATTAGAAAACTGAACAAAACTATACTCATGTTTGGCTCACAAAATCAATCTTGAAGTGATGGATACGGTTTATGAAAATAGTATTCATAAGCCAGAGAAAAAGTTTCGAATTTCTATGGTAGAAGCATACAAATTCAAACAGCTTTGCTTTCGAATTGTATTACACAATACACCTCACCTCCAGGATTGAAAAACCGAAACCGGTAGGTTTAAGTAAATTTTAAACCGAAATAGCGGTTTTTATATTATCGATTTTTAGCTAACTCTAGTTTCAACTACTATTCCACTATATGAAACTTTACCAACACCTTGCATTACTTCGTTCAGAAGCCATACTACTCGTACATACGAGTAGTTTAATTTAATTGCCCTTGGGCAACAATTAATACTTTTGCCATGTACACAGTTTAAAAATTTATACACAATAGCTAAAGCAATTACAGGAACTTAATATAAAAAGCAAAATAAGAAAAAAATAACAAAAATTCTCACCACTTGAAATAATATTACAACATAACCAAATACCGCACTGGTCTATTATACATACAAGAATAAGTGCATGAAAGGAAAAGGCGAATAAATATACAACAAAAATATTTAATTATGCGCATAATAACTAATCCAGCCATGAGCCAACCACGGAGGTACGAACGATCAAGTAATTAAAGCCCAACGATCTCAGCGCACGCGTGTAGGCCATTCAGCTACACACTAATGGCTATGTAACTCAATACGTGTGAGTAAATGAATGAATTAAGTTTTCGTCCGTCGGCAGGGCTGTTGCTCAGACTGCAAGTACGAATGACTTGAATTATCTCGGTGATTAGTTTGCGTGTCTCAATCACTTGTATTCGGTTTATTTATTTACCCAGTTGGCCACGTCTTTAAGACATCTTTGACGACGGGTACAAGACAATTTTAAGTCGTAGAAGACATATTGAAGACAGCTCCATACAAATCGTCAACGACATTTTCATACAAATGGCGGCGAGGGCACACAAAACGAGATGAGCAGACTATCGTCAACACTGCTTTATTGAAGACAAAACTTATGAAACTATCGCTCAGATTGTCCTCAACAAAGTGTTATTGAAGGCAAAACGTATGACGCTGTCGCTCAGATTGTCGTCAACACGGCTTTATTGAAGACAAAATGAAGGACATTGTCGCTCAGATTGTCCGCAACAAAGTTTTATTGAAGACAAAACGTGTGACATTGTCGCTCAGATAGTCACGAACGACGATTTCCTTTAAATTGTCGATTTGAAAACCTAATAGACAGGCGACATGTCGTACATTAATCGTCGAAGACAATGGCGTCTGCGACGATTTGGCCAAATGGGTAAATTTTTTTAATACACTTATGCTATGTTCAGACGGCAACATGAACCACATGGTTCGCTCTCTGAACCACGATTGCGAACCCTGGTGTTCAGACGACACATTCGTGGTTCATTTTGACAAATATTTTTGATGCAGTGATGCCAACTTAGAACTTTTCGGGCTGGATAACCCGTTTTCAGTCTCAGAACGGGAAAAAATAGGTGGCCCCAAAATATAATTTTCATTTCGATCGATTTTGTTTTACCTTCTTCAGATTTCGATCGATTTGTTCATTCCGATTGTTTTTAATTTAAATGTGGCCCTATTGGGCAACAAAAACACATTGTTTCTCGTATTAGAAGAGCAACAAAATACCAAAGGATCAATTTTTGATATTGAAGTTAACCAAATAACTGCAGTTTTGGATGCCCAGAGCAGTCAAGATTTTGCTGGAAAATTTGTTCAGATCCGCTTTCATATCCAAACGTAGTACATATATGTATGTGTCAAAGTTTTATTTAATTTTATTTGACAGAATAGAATATTGCAATTTTTATGATGATGCATTTTTTCCTGAAGACTTGAGAAAATATCTTAAATATATAAAAAAAAATTAAATAAAGCAAACATATTAAATAAATGGTTGAAAAACATTTTTCTTTGTTGAAATAAAGTTGTTTCAAACAGATTTTTATACTTTCACATAGAGAAAATTACAATTCCGAGCATTATTCATCGAGCAAATTGTTCGTTTTCTGCAGAACGTAATTACGGAAATGAAATCATTTCGATCGAATTTGGTTTCTGTGACAGGCCTGTATATTTCAGCCCTTAAGACCCTTTTTACTTTTTGTTTTATATGGCTAGATTTTAGTCTTTGTGAACTTTTTCTTCCTTTAATCTAGCAATATCAAATTTTAACACATTTTATTTTGCTAGTTTGCCAATTTAAAAAAGAAGAATAATATAGAATAATCTTCTATTTCTTCAAATTTTTAGTGCTTTGAAAGATATTCAGTATAGCCTAAAAACAAGATATAGAAATTTTATTTAATAACGACCAATTTTAAATGTATGTATTTATGTAAACATATGTATATACATATGTACATACATATGCATATATACTTCTACATATTATGTATATATATGTATGTATGTATGTAGGTACACTATTTATATGTACCTTATTAAAGCGGCCCATAAACTACACCAGCATGCACGTGCAATCATGCGATTGAGCATTCATGCTCGAACCACACAACATACCAGCAAGCTGGTACAATATTCATGTCTTACAAAATTGCGGGAAGGGTGGTAATGAACAGTGACACAGTTTTTGCTGCAATTATTGTTGATATCTTGCTAAAATTAGCAGCTAGGTATAACTAAAATGCTAAAATTATATTTTTAATTGAAACAAATTATGTTTCAACAAATTATTATTTTTAAATGCATGTTTACTCCATGAAAACTTTGCTCAACTGAGCTAATTTCATCATATACTACACCAGCAAGCTGTTACAATCAGCAAAATATCAAACTCTACTTGTTATCGCTACAGCAAACCGTACAATCACACAAAACGCATACACGACCAAACCGCTGGCACAAACACTTGATTGCGCATGCATGCTGTTGTAGTGTATCGGGCCCTTAAAATGTAATATGAAATGTAATGTATGTGTTGACCTTATGATAGTTACATATTTATTTTCTAATAAATTACTTAATAAAAATTTTTAATTTTTTTATTTAAAAAGGAAGCACTTTAAAATAAGCCCCTTTTCGCGCTTATTCAAAAAATTTGACTTTATTTTGCGCTAAACGTATATTTTTTCAATTTAGCCCTTTTTTCAAAAAAAGTTTACGCGCTTTGAGTATTAAAAGTTGACTTCACTGTTTTGATGTATTTACATACATGCATACATACATATACCCCTTTTCCATATGGAAAGTTTACTTTGCAAAGTCTTAATTCAGGTGTGTGAAAGACAGAGGTAGCAGTACAGTCTCTTTCTGTCTTTCTCCCAGCTGAATTAAGACCTAGCAAAGTAAACTTTCCGTGTGGAAAAGGGGTGTTACATACGTGAATAGTTGATACTCGTTTTATATTCTGTGTTATTTGCTTTTTTACAGTATATAAACAAATTAAGCAAAAATAATTAATAAAATGTTTTCTAATATTTTTAATTCATACACGCATCCATTTATTTGGTTTGTTTTTTTTTAAATGGGTACATGTGTATGTGTGTACTCATTTTCTTTTGATAGCTAGTACAGATAAATTAGCGATAATTTGTTATCAAAACTAGCGATGATAGCAATTTTTTCATGGTTCGCAGCAAGGTTCAAAATGAACCAAGTTGGTTCGCTCTAAAAAATTTGTATGGCGAACCATGTTGATTCAATAAAGATTCGACCGCGAACCGCGAATGGGACAGCGAACCTTGATAATTGCTGTCCGTGTGAACATGCTATTACATACATACATACATAGTTTCACTTGCATGCTGAAAACATTTAGATTTTTAGTTACTCGTAAAATCATCTTTTTTTTTGAACGGAAACCAGCAGCTATCTTTTATAAAAAACTTCCTTTGTTTTTAATTTTGACTTTTCCTATTGCAATTGTAGCTCACTGAAAAAACACATGCACTTTATAAATTAAATTTATTTCCCTTTTCAAACAAAAAGTTGAATAAACTCCCTATGGGTTGATGCTCCAGTTAAGACGAACTGTTTAATCATCTCTTCTTTGCTGCAAATAATGAAGGAGTGGCTTGAGTCTGATTGCGATTCTACTATTAATCAAGTTCTTAATCACTGAGTGAGGAAATAATTATTGTTTTTTAATCACGTATGTAGTTAGTTATACTCGTAAGCTGTAGATATTACAGAAATCATCCTAAGCCAGTCGTGCCTTTGGCTTTTATCAGTCGAATATTATTAAAGTCCAGTGAATTGGTTTTTGTTTCGTTAATTGAAAGTCAACTATTGATAAGTAGAAATTAATTATACATACTTACTTACATAGTTAGGTAATTATAGTTCACACTATTCCATTAGGTATGTTCATACTAATACATACATACATAAGTATGTATTACTTGAATCCATAATGAACTAATTTTTATGTTTTTTGTTAAATAGACTTATCTTATCCCTGCAGAAAATTTGGTGACAATTGATCCAAATGTACTCGTCCTATAACTGGAGATAATGTGGGTGTTATCAAAAGTACGTAGTAGTGTATGGTGAAAAAAGTCATATCGTTTAAATGGTGGCATATTGACCATTTTCGTGGTGTATCGTCTTGATCTTGAGCCAATTTAATTCGGACTCGGTCTAGTATTGTAGTAAACTGCACTGAACATGTTCGATGTGGTCGAACACAGGACCTATCAAATATTGTAAATATAATGTTAATTGCTCCCTTCAATGTGACTCTGGGATCAGTCCCGTAACTATACTTAGATAATAACCTAAGCTTAAATGGTATTTATAGTTTTGAAATGTGAGTGGGCCTGTAGTCGAGTGGGTAGTGTGCCAGCCTGTCATGCACGAGGTTGTCGGTTCGAATCTCAAAAAATTTTCAGATTAAAAATAAAATTTAAAAAAAATTTCATTGCATTTGTAACAATAAAAAAATGTATAAGCGTTAATTGTTACAGTTAAATGTCGAAATTTTATTTATAAATAATTTATATTATTATACATCGAATAGGTCCTGGGATAGTTCAGTGACAAGTCACAAGGTGCATACAAAGTATCAATTAACCCCATCCTAGGCCATCCCCATGTAAAAGTGACTGGTCGACTTCATAGGAAGTGTTAGAACTCGGACTGGTCCCTATCACTTGGGGACCGGTCACGTGACTAGTCTTGTGTCAGTTCCATTTCCTGCACGGATATTTCAGTACAAATAAAATTGGTATTAAAAATTAAAAAAAATAAAAAAAATCAAAAGACGTTTCCAGGTTTGGAAAACTTTAACTTTTTTCGTTATATAAAAATAACTTACTAAAACTAAGTTTACCTGATTCTCTATAATTTAAACATATCTTACTCTTAACCCTTTGACTGTCCAATGTATCACACATGAAACACAGGCGTCATGATTGATACGCTTGCGCATCATATGTGATACACACTTTTTCTTATTTCTTTTGACAAAGTTTTGTATGAACTAATGAAAAGTAAAGGGACGTGTAGACAAATCTTTTTTTCATATAAGACTTGAACATTTGTATGGGAAAAAATGCAAATGTCCGGGATATATAGCGACGAAAATAATTTTTTTTTTTTGCAAAAAACTAAACATTATTTATGTTGAAAACATAAATATGGAAATCTATACCGTTTACATTTTGACATTTATTAAGATTTTTTTATCCAAAACAAAACCCATTAACTAAAAATTTTCCAAAACTACAAGCAAACAACTGCAATGTAGCCAATTCACACAACTTCTTAAGCAGACCTTAGCTAATTCACTAACCTTTTACATAAAATATGTTCTACAGGGTAGTAAAAAATAAATAAAAATATTAGATTTTTAGTAGATTTCCTACAATTCTACTGACAAATTAGATTTCTTTTTGTATGGGAAATCTAGTAAAAAGCAAATAGATTTAGCTCGAAATCTCATAAGTACTAGATTTTGACGAAATGTAAATGTCATATAAGATAATTTCATTATACATTCCTTATATAATATAGTTATAAAAGAACTTAGGAAGGCTAAATCTATATATAAATAGGCAAGTGAAAAAAGTTAAGAACCATTTTAACTGACTTAAACTCAACGTATTCGCTTGATTTTTTTTGTTAGATAGATTGACAATAGGAGCAGTGCAGAATGTATTTTTTCTTCTACATTTTTGTGTCTAAGATAGTTAAAAACAGTTAAGAATATTAGCCAATCATAAAGCCATGATTTCTCTTTCTCTCTTAATTTGCTAAAAAAAAAATTACAACAATTTGGCTTGGCAACTCCATAAACACTCAGAAGGAAAAACGTATTTTATTTGTTAATTCTATTCTTATTTCCATCCTTCTATGTACTTAAACGATTATTGCTGAAACTAATAAAATTTGGATATTTAAATAACGAGTGGTACTGTATTATTTTTCTTTAGATGCTTAAAAATAATATATTTTTTTTAATTATTAATAACTTTGGTTAAAGTTAAATTCACCTACAGCACAAAGTAAGTTTTTTATTTTTGGTTTATTTTGTGTGCGTTTTGTTTTTGTTCAATGTTTTCATTATTTTTCTGTGCTTTAAATTACTGAACATACTGGAATGTTGGAATATGATGGAATGTTGGAATATGATGGAATGTTTATATTATTAGGCTAGCATATTCGTACATACATATGGGGTCTTTCTCAAAGAATAGGGAATAGAAACTTTTTTTGTAACAAACGTTTTAATGGGGAGTCTAAAACTTTAGAGAAAAGGCGTTCAATGAAAAAATGAACGAATATTTTTGTTTTGGGCAATAATAATGAATATGAAGTGAAAACACTAGTAGCAAATATCTAATTACATTTAGTTCAAAAAGTGAACAACTTTTTTTAAATAGTTTGCTTAAAATATATTCTTATTTATGCCGATAAATGAAATTTTAAATTCGTATTTAGTAGTTAAGAAAGTGGTTTAAGAGAGTGGTTTACCCTGGAGTCTATACTTATGTATATTTGAATACAGTTTTTAAATTGTGTTTTAAATTCATCAAACTTTAAATATTTTCATTCTATTCTCCACCTCTGTGCGTTAATGGTTGATTTTCAACCACTGGGCGAACACTAGTTTTATGAATTTTATTAAAATGGTTTTTGGCACGCAATACATTGTGTACGAACTTGTTTAGACTTTGCGATAGTAGTGTTTGTATCGTGGCTTTTGGCTAATTTATTATAACAGTCATGACGTCTTTTACGTACAAGTTTACCATTATCTTTTCTTGGTATATCGCTGAGCTCGTGAGGTGCGATTTTGGTTTTTGTTATACTTGTACCGTCTTCGGTAATGATAAGCAAAGAGTTTGCAATGGATTTTGTAAACCGCTCCAATATATTTTTTTTTATAAAATTTATTACACAAAATCCAACTATCTAAAATTGCAATAAGATATCATTTGGTCAGAGAGGTCAATGCCACCTTTCACTCGATTATAATCTAGTATTATGGGTGGTTTTTCCACTATGATTCCTTCACAAGCATGATCTAGTCCAGGTAATTATTCTTATGAGCCTTTATATCAGTATACAGAGAAATTCCAAACATAACCGGTTATATCACACAATAAAAATAAATAAATATGTAGCTAGTAAAGGTACGGTCACACTTGACAAACATTTGCCCAAAAAAGCGTAACCAGCAAATACTAATGAGAAATCTTTTGCTTCAAACACGTGTTTATTAAGTTAGTTAGTTTCGTATTTAACAAATAGGCAAAGTTAAAGAATACAATATTATTGGAAACTATTGAACTTAATAAACACGCGTCTGAATCAAAAGATTTCTTATTAGTATTTGCTGGTTACGTTTTTTTGGGCAAATGTTTGTCAAGTGTGACCGTACCTTAAGATTATGAATCGTATACGATGCACAGAACGCTTCAATAATAAATAGTTGGAATATTGGCTTGTGTATCATATCTGAATCACATAATGTGATGCACGTAATTTTTAATAGATTATGAACGTGGACGTACGCTATGGAAACAAATCTTTGTTTGGGGACAGTCAAAGGGTTAAAAGAAAAATATTTGTGTAAGAAATCAGAAAAATCTAAAAGGATGATTCCAGGGTTAGGACACTCACACTTTTTGTGATATATAAAATTAATTAATTTTTTTTCTTCATCTTTATAAATTGCATATAGTTATTTTATGTTTTGAAAGGAAAAGTTTGGTATAGACAATTCGAAAAATAAAAACTACAGCGCTGGAAAATTTTAATTTTTTGTATATTAAAGTAACTAAATAGCAAAACTAATTTGTTTTCCTTAATTCCTTATTTTCTTTGTTCGCTTAACATATTTTATATATTTTTTAAAGAAGAAGATTGGTTTAAGGAACCAGAAATATCTAAAAGATGATTCCAGGGTTGGGAAACGTACACTTTTTGTGATATATAAAACCAATTAAATAAAACTAGTTATTTCTTTGGTTATTAAATATATTCTATATTTTAGAAAGAAATAAATTAGTATTAAAACCAGAAAAATAAGGTTGGCAAACGGTATCGTAAAAATACCGATACCGATTCAAATACCGCTAAAATTAGATACCGGTATCGTTACCGATACCGAAATCCATTTCGGCTAGAAAATACCGGTATCCAGACTACCGTTTACGTCTATACTGGTACGTGCCGGTATACCGATTCCGGCCAAAAAATAAATGATAGTTGATTTGTAGTTGCCAAATTTTTATTATGTATTACAACTTTTTTCACCATGAGACAACTGCTTTTTATCTGTTGTATTTTGGTTTTTAATTCGACCATTGTGTTCGTTTTGCTTTACTATTCCAGACGCCAACCAATCCCATTTGTCAATTAATATTATTGCCATGTTCATAAAAAATAGAATCTCAAGAAATAAAAGCAAGGCCAGAACTAAAAATATTTAAAATGTTTTGTAATGGATACTATGGTTTAAAAAAATATAGCATAGATAAGACCTTTTGTTTTTCGTGAATTATTTCGAAGACAACTAAAATTAGTTGTTATTCAGAATACCAAAAAATCAGTTGTGTAAAAGTTAAGTTGTTTCAGTTTCAATCCAACTTAGTTGAGCTGTAAACCGTAATATGGGCAAAAATTGCAAAAATATAGCAGAAAAGTAGTAACACGTCCCAGGTATTTCGATTTCATCAAAATTTGTCACACAGTGTAATATCAGTATAGACAAAACTTTTATTTTTCTATTTTGTTCAGTTAACCAAAATGTAAACTTTTTATATCGTCGCCTTAGAGTGCAAACCTGCTAACTCACTTCAATAAAATTTTACACGAGAGACAAAATACTGTAAACATTTTCTATACATTGGTTAAGAAATTAACCTAATACGTCAAGTTTTATCGACATGTAGAGTTTCTAATTAAAACAAATATTTAGGGCAATCGATGCGGTATGTTTTTCTCTATCGAACGACATTAAAATGTCATATCTTATAAAAAGTGGAATTATGAGGTTTGCACTCTAAGCCGACGATATGTAAAGTTTGAACTGCAGTCTCCTTGTTTCACTTTTTTAATAAATAATTTTTTAATAATAGTATAAAAACATCCCAATAAGCACTCAAAACATTAAAATTCAAGCACTTGAAATTCAACTGGAAACAAAGTTGAATTCAAGCATTTTTTCAAGTAATATTCAAGTTTGAAAATATTTTGAAATAAAAAATCAAACAACATACATATATGTTTAAACCTTGTCAAATACGTAATTTATTATACCCTTTACCAAAAATGGAAAAGGGTATATATAGGTTTGTCATTCCGTGTGTAATTTCCATAATATTCATATGCGACCCATAGGGAAGACGAATAAGCGATGTCCGTCTGTCCGTTCGTCCGTCCATCCGTCTGGTGTACGTGAAATCAGTTTTCCGAAGCTCCCAGAACAGCTAGAGACTTCGTTCTTGGACTGGTGTGTCAGAAATGGTCCAACTTAGATTGGTATTGAAAATCAGCAAAATCGAGCAGACGGTTGCAGAGCTGGAAAACTGAAACTTGATTTTGCCATATAAAAGTAACTAGATAACAAAATTTTTTAATTTTTTTGTTAAATAAACTTATTCTATATTTCACTACGAATAAAATTTGTACTAAAAATATGAAAAAAATTAAAAAAATCAAAAAGGCGTTTCCAGGGTTGGGAACTTTAAAATTTTTGTTATATAAAAATAACCTACTAAGACTAATTTTTCCTTTTTATCTATAAAATTAAAATATCTTAAATTCTTAAAAGAAAAAGATTGGTGTAAGAAATCAGAAAAATTTTAAATTATGATTCCAGGGTTGGGAAACGTACACTTTTTGTGTTATACAAAATTAACTAGGTGTAATAATTTTTTTTATATTTTTATTTATAGATATATTTTATGTTTTGGAAAGAAAAGTTGAGTATAGAAAATTTGAAAAATAAAATCCACAGCTTCACAATTGGAAAATTTAACCTTTTTAGGGTTCCGTACAACAAAAGGTCTGTCTATCACAGGGTATTTTCTCGGGAACTGTAAGAGCTACGGACCTGAAATTTGGACAGAGTATGTACACCTTTGGCCGCTACAACATATACATGAGAATTGGAAATTAAAGGGTGTTTCAAAACGAGCAACGAAAAATGTTAAAATCCCATGTAATATACATACATACTATTGTATGTATATACACTTGAAATTGGTAAGGTTTAGTGTCTTTTTATACAGACTACAAAAATTAACACTAAAATTTCAAAAAAATTTAAATTAAAGGGTGTTCCATCAGTTAATGCAATTTTGACAATGCAATTTTGACAACTTGCTGTATCTTGGAAACTGTAAGAGCAAAACTCTTGAAATTTTCAAAACCGGTAAAACTAAAAAATCAAAAAATTATTAAATCGCCAAACCGAAAAAAAATAGCCAAAAACAAAAAAAAACTTAGTTAATTTAATTATTATTTTTCGAACTGTATTTGTTTCTATTAGCCTGTTCAATTCATAAGAATATACAAAAAAAAAAATCGCCAAAAACAAAAAAAAAATCGCCAAAAACAAAAAAAAATCGCCAAAACGAAAAAAAGCACCATATTAAAAAAAATTCTAAGACTTAAATTAATCGAGAAAATTCGGAAAAATCGCCAAAATGAAAAAAATCGCCAAAATGAAAAACAATCACCAAAATGAAAAAAAAATCGCCAAAATGAAAAAAACCCCAAAAACAGAAAAAAAATCAAAATAAAAAAAAACGCCAAAATGAAAAAATCCCCAAAAACAGAAAAAAGTCTCCAAAACGGGCAAAAAACGACAAAACTAAAAAAAATTTTTTAAAATGAAAAAAACTTAAAAAAAGTAAAAACGCCACATTAATAAAAATTTCTCAAAACCGAATGTACGGAACCTTACGTGCGCGAGTCAAAAACGCACTTTACTAAACTTATTTTGATATTAAAGTAACTAAATCGAACTAGCATTTTCTTTGTTTCTTTTTCTCTTTGTTCACTTAACATATTTTATATATTTTTTAAGGAACAAAAAAATCTAAAATGATGATTCCAAGGTTGGGAAAAGTACACTTTTTTATATATAAAACTAATTAAATAAAGCTAGTTATTTCTTTTATAATTAAATATATTCTATATTTTAGAAAGAAATAAATTAGTACTCGTATTAAAACCAGAAAAATTTAAATTATGGTTCCAGGATTGGAAATTGAAAAAAAAAAAATTGGGTAAAAAAATAACCAAAAGTTATTATTTTTTCAGTTAAACATATTTCATATTTTAGGAAGATCTTTACTCAAACAAATTCTTTAGTCGATAAAAACCATGAGGTCACTTACTAAAAATTGCAATATAACAAAAAATTATAAATTTTATCACAAAACAAATATGTATGTATGTACTTATGTATGTATATCTGTATACTATATATACATACGTTGGTAAAGGGTATATAAGATTCGGCACAGCCGAATATATCACTCTTACTTGTTTTATGTTTCTTTGAATTGTTATTTTTTATTTTTCATTGAATAAAAAAATTTTCTACCGAATTTTATTCAAATTTACCGACTTTTTTTGTCGATTCTACCGAATTAAACAAAATTAAGTGCGCACACTGTTTGTAATTTGTTGTAGTATTAACTTTACCTGTTATGAATTTACCTTGGTTCAGATGTTCAGAAGTGGAAAAAATTCTGTTGATACTGTACAAATGACGCAGTTATGTAATATAAAAACAAACATAACGATATCTTATATGGTTCAAGAAGACTGTGTTGCAAAAGAAATTTTCATTTCATTTTCATTTATTAAATTCAGTAATACATGTGGCCTCAAGGCCAATATAAGTATAGACATGTCATTAGACAATAGTTCAGTAACTGGTTTATGGAAAAACAACTATTTTGATAATTTTAAGTTACGATTGCTTATGATTAATTGTGCGATATGTACTTTACATATCGTCCCTACCATGTCAAGCTATCCAATATGCAAATCGGCACTTTTCAGGAGAACGAAAATGCCTATTCAATTGAGGACTCTAAATCAGCGCTTTACTAAAGGTTCAAGTTTTTACATCTTTTTTATGCAGTTTTTAATTCCCTTTCGTATGGTAATAAGTTTTTTCAGATAACCAAAAAATCACATTCGTCACTTTGCATCTGAGTGCCTTTCAATGATTTTCCTTGATTCGCTTTTTCGAACGATCGAATATGGCATTTTGGATAGTTTGCTTGTAATAACTTTTAATGTTTCATATTCATTTTTTCATTTCATTTTCATTTATTCATCCAAAATAGAAAACCTATCCTACACTACAAGGAAGAGCTACTCAGTCGTATCTCCTGAAATAGTTTCACCTTGTAAGTGTCAACAGAACAGTTAAATGCCCTTAAAACAACCGGCAATTCGTTATAATCCCTTGCCACTCTTACGTAAAATGATCGCTCTAATAAGGTTGTTAGCCTAGGAATCCTCAATTGTCTATTTCTAAGCGACCTACCAAACTCGAATAACTCTGTTAGGTACAAAGGCACTTGTAATTTAATAACTTTGTAAAAGTGTAGTAGGTTCCTATAATTATATAATCAGCAAAGCACAATCCTAAGAATTTCGCACATAAGGTGATACATGTTGTCGCATTCTAAGAGAATAGAGATATCTAATAACTCTATTTAATGTTAACTTAATTTTTCTGAGCACATACCTATATGTTACAGAATAAACTTCTAAAGTATATAATAATGGCATAATCGTTGCATGTACAATTCGACATTGAAAAAACAGAACAAATGCACTGAATAATTATATTCATAAACTGAGCGGTCCAAGAGTTCCTCAAATGTGTTATGTGTTCGTTCCTTTTTTAAACATCTCATTATTTCTGACAATGTCGAATGGAATCTTTCTATTTGACCATTTACGGAGCTTTTATAGGGTGGAGATTTGAATATCTGTATACCCAATTGGTCCCTTACCATGAATACTATTGATGCAGAATTTAGCGACTTTTCATTGTCTATAACGATAGCCTTGGGTATGCCAAAAGAAAATAATATCTTGCGAAGGGGTTCCTTAATATCTTCTACTGAT
This sequence comes from Tachina lurida, assembly GCA_944452675.1. Taxonomy (NCBI): domain Eukaryota; kingdom Metazoa; phylum Arthropoda; class Insecta; order Diptera; family Tachinidae; genus Tachina; species Tachina lurida. The sequence goes on along the minus strand of OX101753.1, from coordinate 113,580,791 downwards.
CGGGATTTCACTATAAGAGCTTGTGCATACTTAGAAAATTTATCTATGGCAGTTAAAACTAGCTTATTACCAGTTTTGTATAAGTCTATGTGCAATGTGTGACCGGGGTGTGTTGGAATAGGCGTTTTCTTAATCTCGGGTCGATTTGGTCGACGGTCATATTAACTTTCTCTACAAGTTGTACATTGTTTAACGATTTGTTTGATTTTTCTTGCCATAGCAGGGAAGTGAATCTTTCTAAGATTTGAAATTTATTTTCCCTGCAGTTTCTATGGGCTCTGTTATGTGTTCTGACTATTATATCTTCCTGTTCCTGGTTATTTATTATATCTTCTACTTGAAGCTGGGTGAACCTAACTTTGTATCTACTAAAATGCAGTGGGTATATTTGTTGAATTTTACCCATTATATTTTCAGATGTCTTAATGCAATTTATGACTGACGGGTTGAGATATTGTCGTAGAATATCTATTAACTTTTGTTCGGAATAGAATGGTTCGGTAATTATATGCCGATGATAAGTGGGAAAAATTATTTTAAACTGGTACGCGGAAGTTGTACCTATATTGAGGAATAGTTGGTTTTTAAATGCGTTAATGGGGATCTCTACACTAAGTATTAGTCCATGTGATGAACTTTCAACTGAATTTGTTGCTATTGACAATGTGTGCATTAATGATTCTTGTGGAGGTATTCTAGATAAAGCGTCTGCTACTACATTCATTTTGCCTGGCTTGTAGTGTAATTCGTAATTGTATTCTTTAAGAATCGACTTCCACCTCTTCATTTTGCTATTATTGTTCTTGTTACTGAGGGCGTACGTGAGTGGTTGGTGGTCTGTAAAAATTTTTACTTTGGCTGAACCATACAAGTAATTTCTTAGGGAGTTCAGGGCCCATATGATGGCCAGCATCTCTTTCTCATTGGCAGCATAATGCTCCTCCGCCTTGTTAAGTGTTCTAGATATAAAAGATATTGGTCTATCGTTTTGAGATAGGACTGCTCCGACTGCAAAGTTGGAAGCGTCTGTTACCAATTCGAAATCTTTCTGATAATCTGGATAAGCGAGCACAATGTCTTCGGAAATAAGTGAGTTCTTAATTTTCCTGAAGGATTCTACGGCTTCTTTGCCTAACACGATTTTCACATTTGCGGATTTATTTTTGGGGATTCTTGCTCCCTTCCCTTTTAAAAGGGATGTCAGGGGTTTCGCGATTTTAGCATAATCTTTTATAAACCTGCGATAGTACCCTGACATACCAAGAAAACTTCGGAGTTCCTTTAATGATTTTGGTTGTGGAAAGTCCGCCATGGCCTCCACTTTTGCAGGGCTGGTTTTTATACCATTAGCGGATATCACGTGACCTAAAAATTCTACTTTTTCTTCGAAAAATTTACATTTTCCTAACTGGACCTTCATATTTGCATCATCTAGAATTCTAAATATTTGCTGAATATGAGAGAAATGTTCTTCCTCTGTCTTGCTAAAAATAATTATGTCATCTATGTAGACATAACAGCATTTTCCAATATGTTCTCTTAATATATCGTCAAGAGCACGTTGAAAAATAGAAGGCGCATTTTTCAGGCCGAATGGTAATCGTGTAAATTTATATTTACCATTGTTAATGGAGAAGGCAGTCTTCTCTATGTCAGATTTTTTCAATGGAATCTGGTGAAAACCACTTTTAAGATCTAGAACAGAAAAATAGTTACTGTTCCCAAGTTGAGATATTACCTCGGATATCTCTGCAATAGGATATTTGTCCGCAATTGTAACTGCGTTCAGTTTCCTGTAGTCTATTACCATTCGATATTGCTTATTTCCTGTCGCATCTGCTTTCTTTGGTACAATCCACACAGGTGAATTGTACGGGGATCTAGATGGTCGTATGATGCCATCGTTCATAAGACTTCCTACCTGCACACAACTTTTGTGGTATATGTTAGTCTTTCATTGGGTTCTGCGAACAATTTTGGAAATTTCTTTGTAATAGCGTTCATAGTCTTTTTTTGTTGAGACGATACTTTATTCATCTCTAAATTATTTACTGTTGCATATATCCATCGCCTGTATGGATTATGACTTGCAATTCCCTGAGGGTATCGTTTCCCAGCATACCATGAAATGTCTTAAGGGAAGGCATTAAAAAGAATTTAATTTCGTGATTTATGTTAAAAAGTTTTACCATAGTGTGTTCAGTAATTTTAATATCACCTACAACGGATTTCGCGTAGAATGATGCTTCATTTTTAATTTTTTTCTTTGCCAGATGTGGCTGGAGATAGTTTTTGCTTGATCCCGTATCTATTAAAAATTTCAAAATATCTCCGCTCTCCGTTCTAACCTCAAAATAAGGCAACGAAGAGCTTATTAGGCTAAAAAATGGATGTCTGTTGGTTCTATGTATTCTTTATTGGGTGTTTCTGGTTGCACCTGCTCAGTGTCAATATGGAAGGTTCTTTGCAACTTCTTTTGTTGCCAAATTGGTTGGCTAGTTTGCGGTATATGAGCTAAATGAGGGTAGAATTTTTGTCTGTCTGTTTTTCCAAAGTTGTGCCTTGGAGGTACTTGCTGTGGTGTGATTCTCTTTGTATTGTGAGCATGGTTTGCTCTAAAATTCTGATTTTGAAGTTTTAGGCAAAAATGGAGGGCTTGTGGTAAATCCACTGGCACAATTATTCCTAGTAGACGAGGTAGGTCTTCATTTAGACCTCTTATAAAGGTATCTAGGGCCTTTTCCCTGTATGATTTTGTAATTAGTTTGAGTGATTCATTACTCATTTCTGAACATCCTATCTTATTTAATAATAGCGAGAGGTGAGTGTATACTCTCTGATAAAAGTCTTGTATGGTTTGGTTACCTTGAATTAGAGTAGTCATTTGGTATTCTAATGTTGACAAGTCTCGCTTGTCACCGTAATGAGCAGTTAAGCACTGCGAAATAGCCTGCCAATTCAATGGGGTGTTATACGATTCTAATGCTATGTCGTTATTTCCTACAATTTTATTTCTAACTACACTGAGTATACCATAGTATTTAGGTGTTCCCCTCAGTGGTTGGTATATTTCTAAAATCCTATCCACGCTTTTTTTCCATGAGTTATATTCTCCTGGGTGACCTGCAAATTCTTTCAAACATTTTACTACGTCCGGAATCTTGTCCATGTCATTGAGATTATTTCTATGTGTCTCTTCAATCTGTTGGTCACTAATATTTTGTGTATTTGTGTCAGGGCTTAAGGCCGCCTGAACCATTTGCGGTCCCTGTTGTCTAAAAATGTTTGTGACAACATTTGAAATGAGAGTCGTTAAGTCATCCATGTTCATTTGAGTGTTTTGGGAAGTACTTGCAGGAATGACGGGTGGTCGGAACAAATTATTTGGGTTTGACATTTTTATTGTGTTTTCAACTTATATTAAAAAAAAAAGTTATTATTGGCCAGAGGCTTCTAGATTGTATAATTTTTTATAAGTTTTAGTTTCTGGGTTATATATTTTAGCTTTTAGTATATACCTTACTCTATGCGTGATTTCCTTCTTGTAGTTCTCTTTGGTTTTCTCCGTTACTATCACCCACGGTGTTTTAGCTTCCTCGATTATGGGTAGCACTCCAAAAGAAGATACCCCTTTAAATTTTATTTCCTCTGTTTGTGTGTCTTCTGGTAGCATATTTAGCTGTTCTTTGGTACTAATGCGGGCTGGTACGTAATACCATTCGTTTTGCCGTAGCTACTAAGAGGCCGCACATTAGATTTTTAGAGTTTTTTCTGTTTGAAGTAAATTTTTTTTAGCTGCTCGCTCTTTACGAATTATTGTTCTTTCTTTTCAGGATTGCTTTTATTTCAATTTTAACTTTAATTTCCACTTTTAATTTAATTTTAGAGTCACTTTCACTTCCACTTTTTGTGTATTTGCGGTATCCTTACTTGTCTTTTTCAGGATTTTTTTTCGCGACGTTTACTATTTGTTTTAGTAATTTTTTATGCTCGGGCGCCAGTTAGAGAATTCTTAGTTGAAATCTCTTAAAAAAAAGGTTTTTATTTATTATGTCCTTCTTTTTTATTATTTATTATTTTTATAGTTGCGACATAATCGCAACTTGCGAGTTTAATGACAAAATTAAAACTAACTAATTACAATTTTAATATTGACTTAAATACTAATTATTATTTCAATTTGCTAATAGTGGCGTGATCCAATTCTTCAGAATTTTGGGTGCATGTGCCGGAAGTTCAATAAAGCTTTTGTTAGTGGCGTGATCTACTTCTTTGGAAATTGATTATTACTGTATATCAAATTCTCTAGAATTTGGTTGTCGCTGCAGGTGTGAAAAGAAAAGTCAATAATAATTATCTGGAAATTTGGCTGCATGTGCTGGCGTGTGCCGGAAGTTTATGTTGCAATATGTTGACAAGTTGTTGAAATTATTTAGGTAAAGCAAAAGTGATTAGTGGACACTTTTGCTTTTGTGGGAAAAATTTCATATTTACAGTGTGTAACATTTGTGGTGTTAACTTATATGTACGAGTATGTATTCGTGTGTGTTCTGGCTTTCACATGTTTTCTTGTGAGTTCGGATAAGCTTAAGTTGAAATTTAGAAAATACAGATTAATAGTATGTATTCTAGCATCGGAATTTAGAAGAACACAATTTGGAAATTGACGATTTCAAACTTTTAGATTTTCTCGTTTTCGATTTTCTTTTCACTTGTTAACAGTCTTGTGAAAAAATACGAGTACAGAGAAATCTTTTAAAACAAACCCTAAACAACATTTTTTGCCATAATTTGTTTCAGTTATTGCAGCTATAGGAGTAAAGAAGAAAATATACTTCGTAAATGAAACATTTCTGATGTTTGCTTCTTTCTACGCATGGGCGCGTATACAAGCGTCATGCATGTGCATACACACACGTTATGTGTGTGGCTAACTTTAAACTAACTTTAAGCTATTTCCCAACTATTACTGACTGACACTTGTATTACTTTGCAATGTAATCAACTGACTGTTTTAACATAGGCGGCAGTGAATTGTCTCACTCTGCACTACTTTCAGCTAACTTAAAGTTTACTTTTTTAAATCACCCGGTAGTCAGTAAATTAAAAAAAAATTCTGGGGTTCGAACAGGTAACATCAGGGTTACCGCTAGGAATTTTAGAAAAGTCGCACAAAAGGTTGTTAATTTAATTATTATTTTTCGAACTGTATTTGTTTCTATTAGCCTGTTCAATTCATAAGAATATACAAAAAAAAAATCGCCAAAAACAAAAAAAAATCGCCAAAAACAAAAAAAATCGCCAAAACGAAAAAAAGCACCATATTAAAAAAAATTCTAAGACTTAAATTAATCGAGAAAATTCGGAAAAATCGCCAAAATGAAAAAAATCGCCAAAATGAAAAACAATCACCAAAATGAAAAAAAAATCGCCAAAATGAAAAAAACCCCAAAAACAGAAAAAAAATCAAAATAAAAAAAAACGCCAAAATGAAAAAATCCCCAAAAACAGAAAAAAGTCTCCAAAACGGGCAAAAAACGACAAAACTAAAAAAAATTGTTTAAAATGAAAAAAACTTAAAAAAAGTAAAAACGCCACATTAATAAAAATTTCTCAAAACCGAATGTACGGAACCTTACGTGCGCGAGTCAAAAACGCACTTTACTAAACTTATTTTGATATTAAAGTAACTAAATCGAACTAGCATTTTCTTTGTTTCTTTTTCTCTTTGTTCACTTAACATATTTTATATATTTTTTAAGGAACAAAAAAATCTAAAATGATGATTCCAAGGTTGGGAAAAGTACACTTTTTTATATATAAAACTAATTAAATAAAGCTAGTTATTTCTTTTATAATTAAATATATTCTATATTTTAGAAAGAAATAAATTAGTACTCGTATTAAAACCAGAAAAATTTAAATTATGGTTCCAGGATTGGAAATTGAAAAAAAAAAAATTGGGTAAAAAAATAACCAAAAGTTATTATTTTTTCAGTTAAACATATTTCATATTTTAGGAAGATCTTTACTCAAACAAATTCTTTAGTCGATAAAAACCATGAGGTCACTTACTAAAAATTGCAATATAAGAAAAAATTATAAATTTTATCACAAAACAAATATGTATGTATGTACTTATGTATGTATATCTGTATACTATATATACATACGTTGGTAAAGGGTATATAAGATTCGGCACAGCCGAATATATCACTCTTACTTGTTTTATGTTTCTTTGAATTGTTATTTTTTATTTTTCATTGAATAAAAAAATTTTCTACCGAATTTTATTCAAATTTACCGACTTTTTTTGTCGATTCTACCGAATTAAACAAAATTAAGTGCGCACACTGTTTGTAATTTGTTGTAGTATTAACTTTACCTGTTATGAATTTACCTTGGTTCAGATGTTCAGAAGTGGAAAAAATTCTGTTGATACTGTACAAATGACGCAGTTATGTAATATAAAAACAAACATAACGATATCTTATATGGTTCAAGAAGACTGTGTTGCAAAAGAAATTTTCATTTCATTTTCATTTATTAAATTCAGTAATACATGTGGCCTCAAGGCCAATATAAGTATAGACATGTCATTAGACAATAGTTCAGTAACTGGTTTATGGAAAAACAACTATTTTGATAATTTTAAGTTACGATTGCTTATGATTAATTGTGCGATATGTACTTTACATATCGTCCCTACCATGTCAAGCTATCCAATATGCAAATCGGCACTTTTCAGGAGAACGAAAATGCCTATTCAATTGAGGACTCTACATCAGCGCTTTACTAAAGGTTCAAGTTTTTACATCTTTTTTATGCAGTTTTTAATTCCCTTTCGAATGGTAATAAGTTTTTTCAGATGACCAAAAAATTACATTCGTCACTTTGCATCTGAGTGCCTTTCAATGATTTTCCTTGATTCGCTTTTTCGAACGATCGAATATGGCATTTTGGATAGTTTGCTTGTAATAACTTTTAATGTTTCATATTCATTTTTTCATTTCATTTTCATTTATTCATCCAAAATAGAAAACCTATCCTACACTACAAGGAAGAGCTACTCAGTCGTATCTCCTGAAATAGTTTCACCTTGTAAGTGTCAACAGAACAGTTAAATGCCCTTAAAACAACCGGCAATTCGTTATAATCCCTTGCCACTCTTACGTAAAATGATCGCTCTAATAAGGTTGTTAGCCTAGGAATCCTCAATTGTCTATTTCTAAGCGACCTACCAAACTCGAATAACTCTGTTAGGTACAAAGGCACTTGTAATTTAATAACTTTGTAAAAGTGTAGTAGGTTCCTATAATTATATAATCAGCAAAGCACAATCCTAAGAATTTCGCACATAAGGTGATACATGTTGTCGCATTCTAAGAGAATAGAGATATCTAATAACTCTATTTAATGTTAACTTAATTTTTCTGAGCACATACCTATATGTTACAGAATAAACTTCTAAAGTATATAATAATGGCATAATCGTTGCATGTACAATTCGACATTGAAAAAACAGAACAAATGCACTGAATAATTATATTCATAAACTGAGCGGTCCAAGAGTTCCTCAAATGTGTTATGTGTTCGTTCCTTTTTTAAACATCTCATTATTTCTGACAATGTCGAATGGAATCTTTCTATTTGACCATTTACGGAGCTTTTATAGGGTGGAGATTTGAATATCTGTATACCCAATTGGTCCCTTACCATGAATACTATTGATGCAGAATTTAGCGACTTTTCATTGTCTATAACGATAGCCTTGGGTATGCCAAAAGAAAATAATATCTTGCGAAGGGGTTCCTTAATATCTTCTACTGATCGGGATTTCACTATAAGAGCTTGTGCATACTTAGAAAATTTATCTATGGCAGTTAAAACTAGCTTATTACCAGTTTTGTATAAGTCTATGTGCAATGTGTGACCGGGGTGTGTTGGAATAGGCGTTTTCTTAATCTCGGGTCGATTTGGTCGACGGTCATATTAACTTTCTCTACAAGTTGTACATTGTTTAACGATTTGTTTGATTTTTCTTGCCATAGCAGGGAAGTGAATCTTTCTAAGATTTGAAATTTATTTTCCCTGCAGTTTCTATGGGCTCTGTTATGTGTTCTGACTATTATATCTTCCTGTTCCTGGTTATTTATTATATCTTCTACTTGAAGCTGGGTGAACCTAACTTTGTATCTACTAAAATGCAGTGGGTATATTTGTTGAATTTTACCCATTATATTTTCAGATGTCTTAATGCAATTTATGACTGACGGGTTGAGATATTGTCGTAGAATATCTATTAACTTTTGTTCGGAATAGAATGGTTCGGTAATTATATGCCGATGATAAGTGGGAAAAATTATTTTAAACTGGTACGCGGAAGTTGTACCTATATTGAGGAATAGTTGGTTTTTAAATGCGTTAATGGGGATCTCTACACTAAGTATTAGTCCATGTGATGAACTTTCAACTGAATTTGTTGCTATTGACAATGTGTGCATTAATGATTCTTGTGGAGGTATTCTAGATAAAGCGTCTGCTACTACATTCATTTTGCCTGGCTTGTAGTGTAATTCGTAATTGTATTCTTTAAGAATCGACTTCCACCTCTTCATTTTGCTATTATTGTTCTTGTTACTGAGGGCGTACGTGAGTGGTTGGTGGTCTGTAAAAATTTTTACTTTGGCTGAACCATACAAGTAATTTCTTAGGGAGTTCAGGGCCCATATGATGGCCAGCATCTCTTTCTCATTGGCAGCATAATGCTCCTCCGCCTTGTTGAGTGTTCTAGATATAAAAGATATTGGTCTATCGTTTTGAGATAGGACTGCTCCGACTGCAAAGTTGGAAGCGTCTGTTACCAATTCGAAATCTTTCTGATAATCTGGATAAGCGAGCACAATGTCTTCGGAAATAAGTGAGTTCTTAATTTTCCTGAAGGATTCTACGGCTTCTTTGCCTAACACGATTTTCACATTTGCGGATTTATTTTTGGGGATTCTTGCTCCCTTCCCTTTTAAAAGGGATGTCAGGGGTTTCGCGATTTTAGCATAATCTTTTATAAACCTGCGATAGTACCCTGACATACCAAGAAAACTTCGGAGTTCCTTTAATGATTTTGGTTGTGGAAAGTCCGCCATGGCCTCCACTTTTGCAGGGCTGGTTTTTATACCATTAGCGGATATCACGTGACCTAAAAATTCTACTTTTTCTTCGAAAAATTTACATTTTCCTAACTGGACCTTCATATTTGCATCATCTAGAATTCTAAATATTTGCTGAATATGAGAGAAATGTTCTTCCTCTGTCTTGCTAAAAATAATTATGTCATCTATGTAGACATAACAGCATTTTCCAATATGTTCTCTTAATATATCGTCAAGAGCACGTTGAAAAATAGAAGGCGCATTTTTCAGGCCGAATGGTAATCGTGTAAATTTATATTTACCATTGTTAATGGAGAAGGCAGTCTTCTCTATGTCAGATTTTTTCAATGGAATCTGGTGAAAACCACTTTTAAGATCTAGAACAGAAAAATAGTTACTGTTCCCAAGTTGAGATATTACCTCGGATATCTCTGCAATAGGATATTTGTCCGCAATTGTAACTGCGTTTAGTTTCCTGTAGTCTATTACCATTCGATATTGCTTATTTCCTGTCGCATCTGCTTTCTTTGGTACAATCCACACAGGTGAATTGTACGGGGATCTAGATGGTCGTATGATGCCATCGTTCATAAGACTTCCTACCTGCACACAACTTTTGTGGTATATGTTAGTCTTTCATTGGGTTCTGCGAACAATTTTGGAAATTTCTTTGTAATAGCGTTCATAGTCTTTTTTTGTTGAGACGATACTTTATTCATCTCTAAATTATTTACTGTTGCATATATCCATCGCCTGTATGGATTATGACTTGCAATTCCCTGAGGGTATCGTTTCCCAGCATACCATGAAATGTCTTAAGGGAAGGCATTAAAAAGAATTTAATTTCGTGATTTATGTTAAAAAGTTTTACCATAGTGTGTTCAGTAATTTTAATATCACCTACAACGGATTTCGCGTAGAATGATGCTTCATTTTTAATTTTTTTCTTTGCCAGATGTGGCTGGAGATAGTTTTTGCTTGATCCCGTATCTATTAAAAATTTCAAAATGTCTCCGCTCTCCGTTCTAACCTCAAAATAAGGCAACGAAGAGCTTATTAGGCTAAAAAATTGATGTCTGTTGGTTCTATGTATTCTTTATTGGGTGTTTCTGGTTGCACCTGCTCAGTGTCAATATGAAAGGTTCTTTGCAACTTCTTTTGTTGCCAAATTGGTTGGCTAGTTTGCGGTATATGAGCTAAATGAGGGTAGAATTTTTGTCTGTCTGTTTTTCCAAAGTCGTGCCTTGGAGGTACTTGCTGTGGTGTGATTCTCTTTGTATTGTGAGCATGGTTTGCTCTAAAATTCTGATTTTGAAGTTTTAGGCAAAAATGGAGGGCTTGTGGTAAATCCACTGGCACAATTATTCCTAGTAGACGAGGTAGGTCTTCATTTAGACCTCTTATAAAGGTATCTAGGGCCTTTTCCCTGTATGATTTTGTAATTAGTTTGAGTGATTCATTACTCATTTCTGAACATCCTATCTTATTTAATAATAGCGAGAGGTGAGTGTATACTCTCTGATAAAAGTCTTGTATGGTTTGGTTACCTTGAATTAGAGTAGTCATTTGGTATTCTAATGTTGACAAGTCTCGCTTGTCACCGTAATGAGCAGTTAAGCACTGCGAAATAGCCTGCCAATTCAATGGGGTGTTATACGATTCTAATGCTATGTCGTTATTTCCTACAATTTTATTTCTAACTACACTGAGTATACCATAGTATTTAGGTGTTCCCCTCAGTGGTTGGTATATTTCTAAAATCCTATCCACGCTTTTTTTCCATGAGTTATATTCTCCTGGGTGACCTGCAAATTCTTTCAAACATTTTACTACGTCCGGAATCTTGTCCATGTCATTGAGATTATTTCTATGTGTCTCTTCAATCTGTTGGTCACTAATATTTTGTGTATTTGTGTCAGGGCTTAAGGCCGCCTGAACCATTTGCGGTCCCTGTTGTCTAAAAATGTTTGTGACAACATTTGAAATGAGAGTCGTTAAGTCATCCATGTTCATTTGAGTGTTTTGGGAAGTACTTGCAGGAATGACGGGTGGTCGGAACAAATTATTTGGGTTTGACATTTTTATTGTGTTTTCAACTTATATTAAAAAAAAAAAGTTATTATTGGCCAGAGGCTTCTAGATTGTATAATTTTTTATAAGTTTTAGTTTCTGGGTTATATATTTTAGCTTTTAGTATATACCTTACTCTATGCGTGATTTCCTTCTTGTAGTTCTCTTTGGTTTTCTCCGTTACTATCACCCACGGTGTTTTAGCTTCCTCGATTATGGGTAGCACTCCAAAAGAAGATACCCCTTTAAATTTTATTTCCTCTGTTTGTGTGTCTTCTGGTAGCATATTTAGCTGTTCTTTGGTACTAATGCGGGCTGGTACGTAATACCATTCGTTTTGCCGTAGCTACTAAGAGGCCGCACATTAGATTTTTAGAGTTTTTTCTGTTTGAAGTAAATTTTTTTTAGCTGCTCGCTCTTTACGAATTATTGTTCTTTCTTTTCAGGATTGCTTTTATTTCAATTTTAACTTTAATTTCCACTTTTAATTTAATTTTAGAGTCACTTTCACTTCCACTTTTTGTGTATTTGCGGTATCCTTACTTGTCTTTTTCAGGATTTTTTTTCGCGACGTTTACTATTTGTTTTAGTAATTTTTTATGCTCGGGCGCCAGTTAGAGAATTCTTAGTTGAAATCTCTTAAAAAAAAGGTTTTTATTTATTATGTCCTTCTTTTTTATTATTTATTATTTTTATAGTTGCGACATAATCGCAACTTGCGAGTTTAATGACAAAATTAAAACTAACTAATTACAATTTTAATATTGACTTAAATACTAATTATTATTTCAATTTGCTAATAGTGGCGTGATCCAATTCTTCAGAATTTTGGGTGCATGTGCCGGAAGTTCAATAAAGCTTTTGTTAGTGGCGTGATCTACTTCTTTGGAAATTGATTATTACTGTATATCAAATTCTCTAGAATTTGGTTGTCGCTGCAGGTGTGAAAAGAAAAGTCAATAATAATTATCTGGAAATTTGGCTGCATGTGCTGGCGTGTGCCGGAAGTTTATGTTGCAATATGTTGACAAGTTGTTGAAATTATTTAGGTAAAGCAAAAGTGATTAGTGGACACTTTTGCTTTTGTGGGAAAAATTTCATATTTACAGTGTGTAACATTTGTGGTGTTAACTTATATGTACGAGTATGTATTCGTGTGTGTTCTGGCTTTCACATGTTTTCTTGTGAGTTCGGATAAGCTTAAGTTGAAATTTAGAAAATACAGATTAATAGTATGTATTCTAGCATCGGAATTTAGAAGAACACAATTTGGAAATTGACGATTTCAAACTTTTAGATTTTCTCGTTTTCGATTTTCTTTTCACTTGTTAACAGTCTTGTGAAAAAATACGAGTACAGAGAAATCTTTTAACACAAACCCTAAACAACATTTTTTGCCATAATTTGTTTCAGTTATTGCAGCTATAGGAGTAAAGAAGAAAATATACTTCGTAAATGAAACATTTCTGATGTTTGCTTCTTTCTACGCATGGGCGCGTATACAAGCGTCATGCATGTGCATACACACACGTTATGTGTGTGGCTAACTTTAAACTAACTTTAAGCTATTTCCCAACTATTACTGACTGACACTTGTATTACTTTGCAATGTAATCAACTGACTGTTTTAACATAGGCGGCAGTGAATTGTCTCACTCTGCACTACTTTCAGCTAACTTAAAGTTTACTTTTTTAAATCACCCGGTAGTCAGTAAATTAAAAAAAAAATTCTGGGGTTCGAACAGGTAACATCAGGGTTACCGCTAGGAATTTTAGAAAAGTCGCACAAAAGGTTGTTTTGTAAAAATAAAGTCGCACAAAAAAGTCGTTTGAGAAAATAAAAGTTGCACCTATTTTTTAACGTTTTTTATTAATAAAAAGCATAACAAAACAAAAAAAAAACAATTGAAACAAAACAAAGAGCTTATTGCAGAATCCGTTTTTATCATATTTCATAACATATGCAGTTTCATTATACCCAGCCAACCTGAGTTTCGAAAATAAACGAACGTTCGCTGTAGCCAATAATTCTCGAAACATTCTCGTAAAAAAAAGTTTAGCAACAAGAAACAATATGTTTCTTTCAATTTTTATTTATTTGCATGTACAACAAAAGAGGAATCAGGTTTTTTGCTATTAAGAAGCAATGCAATCGATTGCTAAACGTTCGCTATTGATTCGTAAGCGAAACATCGAAATCTAAGGATTTCACTTTCTCTTTCCGTTTACGATAGTCGTTCTCGAGTGCTTTCTCCGAGAAATGATTACGCAACATTCGAATGCGATTTATTTATGAATGTTTTGGTTAGCTGGGTACATGCTTATATACATATGTATGTACTATGTACATGTTTTCATGTACCCTGAAGATTTTAGCTAAAACTATTCTTTGCAACTTCTACTGAAAATTTGTGAAAAATTTCTTAAATGGCATGGTTGCAAAAAAGTGATAAAAGCGTTTCCAAATGAACAATAATTTCTGAATTGCTTTTAAATTTTGCCGACGTTATTTTAACGTTTTTTTATAAAAATAATCAAAAAACTTTTAATTTACTGCAAATTAACTGTTTTTTGAGGAGCTCCACAAAAAAGGGTAAAAAGTCACAACAAAATTAAAAAAAGTCGGTGACAAAAAAAGTCTCACAAAAAGTCGCAGACCGCTAAAAAAGGGTCAAATTGCGACTTTAGTCGGGTGAACGGTAACCCTGGGTAACATCACACGTTGTGTACTCAACGCGGTACCACTCGGCTAAGCTGCCATTTAAAGTAACAACAGCAAAATGTTAATATAAAACTGAAATGAGTTTTGAAGTAGCTGAGAATAAATTTGTTTTCTCCGACAGGGTATGCTCTTTTATTTTTCTGTGCACATACAAACGCACACATGCATTGCTTTAAAAAAACCTCCTTTAAGCGGCCCATACACTACAACAGCATGCACGCGCAATCATGCTATTGAGCAATCATGTTCGAACCACATATCATACCAGCAAGCTGGTACAATATTCACTTTTTAAAAAAATTCACGAAGGGAGGTTATAAATAGTGACACAGTTTTTGCTGCAATTTTTATTGATATTTTGTTAATATTAGCAGCTATGCATAACTGAAGTGCTCAAATACGATTTTCCATTGAAACAAATTATTTTTCAACAAATTACGATTTTTAAATGCATATTTACTTCTTGATAACTTTACTGAAGTGAGCTAATTTCACCATACACAATACCAGCAAGCTGGTACCATAAGCAAAATATCAAACTCTGTTTGAAATCACTACAGCAAAACGTACAATCACACAAAATGCCCATACACGACCCAACCGCTGGCACAAACACTGGATTGCGCATGCATGCTGTTGTAGGGTATGGGCCCCTTTAAACACATAAAAGCTTCCTTCTAGTCAACCTACATCAGCAACCCGCAAGCAATACCACAATTGTGGACTCTCTATGTGTTGGAAATGCGAATAGTGAAATTGTAGTAATTTACTAGTGACATTGTCAGTAGTACTACTGACCAGGTTTACCCCAACCAAAGTAATCATCTATTGACATTTAACATTAGCTTGTCATTGAAAATCCACCACATCTTTTGGGACCACATGAAGAACTTTGCACCAAAGATTCACTAGTAAGTTTTAGGGGCTCTCGCCTACAATGTCGATATTTTCTCGCTGGATGTCAATAGTAAAATTGAATTAATTTACTAGTGACATTGTAAATAGTACTACTGACTAGGTGTACCCCAGGCAATGTAATCGCCTATTGACTAGGGTGATCGATTATTCGACTTTTTCCAGAAACCGGTTTTCAAATAGTTCCAATATTTGGAGTTATTAAAAACCCGGTTTCGGTTTTTACAATTCAGGAAAAACCGGTTAACCGGTTTTTTCAAGTAAGAGATTTATTATAAAAAAATTTTGATTTTAAATTGTTTTATTAAAGAAAAAGAGTTAACAGTTCATGTAAATACTACAAAACAATACAAAAATTAAAAGGTAAAACATAAAAATTAATTTCATATACTTATGTATGTATGTATAGTACATATGTATGTATGTACATATATATGGGCATGTTCTGACACTCGCAAATCCCATAACATTTGCAATTGTGAGTTGAACTCGGCAAGAGAGGTGTTCTGCAAATCGCAATCGCCAGACCCTTGGCGAGTTCAAATCGCAAGAGCATACTGAAGTGAACTGATGAATTTAGCCCAAACAAAGAAACACTAAACACTAAAATGGTTAATAAATGAAATTAAATATGTTTTCTTTTGATTTTAATCAGAAATAATAATAGTTTCGCAAAATGTTTATTATAAAATTGAAATTTATAAAATGTTCTTTTGTTTTGTTAATTTTGTCTTTGCATTGTTTAATTATACACTGACGACTTTAACAAACAGCTGACCTAAATCAATATGGTAAGTCGCAAGCAAAACGAGTGAGTTACAGAACATGTAGAAACGAGTTTGGCATTTGCAACTCGCATGCGATTTGAAAACGATACGAGTGTTAGAACATACCCGATAATATCATGTATAATTTGCATATATACGAGTGCATATGAATCTATGGACGAGGTGGATATCTACCTCTATATAAAATATAAAGCAAAATGTCAACAAAACTAAAAAACACATTTTGCAAATAGATTTTGACATGCACAAGGCCAATAGATTTGCACACCATAAGGCCAATTTAATTAGCCTCTGCTACCACGTCATAAAATAATTTGGCTTTTATTTCATGTTTCAGTAAGTGTTGCCATGCTCAAAAAATGCTTAGAACTTTTTCACTGAAAAAAAATACTTAGGAAAATCAACAGAACACGTTGGCGTAAGTTTAAACATAGTAAAAACTAATTTTATTGCAAAATATACAAATCGAAATATATTCGACTCAGCTGGTTTTTATATTGTACAAACTATTCGGACTATTCGACATTCGAAAAATCAACATTTTGAAAAAACCGACAACCGTATTGTGAAAAACCGTGTTTTAAAACCGGTTGAAAAACCGAGTGGATCACCCCACTATTGACATATAACATAGGGTTTTCATTGAAAACCCTTCAAGCAAAGTAATACGAAAATGATTCGAAATCGTATTGCTTGGAAGAAAAATATTATTGCGGCAACAATCATATTCGTATTGCGGAAGTTTCCCCCTTCGGGAGAGGTAGTGAGGCCAGGGCGATACTTCGAAGCAATACGAATGCAATACTTCTAGAAGATAAAACTATGATATTGCTAGATAATCATCTAACTGAACTATTTATGATATTGCCAGATTATCTTTAGGAAGATAAATTATTTATAACGATAGATTATCTCCCAAAATACAATTTTGCTAAATTATCTCAAGAAGAAAACTAGATATATATGTACATATGTATATATATATGTACATATGTATGTATATGTACATAAAACTACCATTAATTTAAACTTAAAGCAATTTTTTATGGTCAACTAAATTCAATTAATTTATCATCACAGGAGTCATCATATGTTTAACATAAAAAAGAATTTCTTGAGCTAATGTTTTGAAAAATTTCTGATTGTTTTTATTTTAAATTAAATATTTTTTTCTATCTTCTAGTTAAAAACATATTGATATTATAAATTTATTGCTTATGTGATAAAACACCATGCTGAACAAAAAGCAACATTTTAATAACACAAAATACCTTGTTAAAGGAAAAAATAAATAGTTAATACATTTTGAACTGTTCATTCAAAAAGTTTCACCAGAATGAAAATATTTTAATATCAAAAAGTTTTGCTTTGATGATTTTCTTCTAAATGATAAAAATAAGATATTGTATTTATATCTTCTGGGGAATATATCTTCCAAATGTTTGTAGGGATGTTTTTAACACTATTGCATAGCATAATAAAAAAAGAAAATCAAACTATTGACGCGTTCGTTGACAATGTCACGGAAAGTTGTCGACATTTCAACTAGTGCAATTGTCGCTAGAGACATAGAGACATATGGTTCTAGGCTGACTAGAGGGTTGTTAGCACTCATATACACGTACACCAATGCATCTATCGTGCTTTGCTTATAATACGACAGCATTTATTATTGATTTAGTATAATACACCCACAAGAATACATTTAAAATAGAAGACGTATTTACATTTCAAGACTATTTACGCAGGTCTCTAATCCACATGGAGTTAATGCAGAACCAGTAAAAAATTACACAAAAATTTTTGGGTTTATCCCATGCTCTTTTTTTATAATTTTTAATGGTATCGGTATTCTTGACTTAAACCAAGGTATTGAACTTTTCAAATGAGTTGAAGAAGTCCTCCGGTGTTTTTGAATATCGAATAATATCACAAAAAAATGCGATCGTAAATTTTTCTCTTTTTTTTTGTTCTTATGCAGTCGTAAAAACTGCAGCTTTTATATACTTTACAAATAATAAAAACAAACCAAATTAGATTTACAGCATGAAAAAACTATAAAATTTATTAAATATACATTTGTAATGAAATATTGAAAAATGTGTATTTATTATAAAATATGGAAAAATATGCACTAACAAATCGATGCCATTTTGTCGCGAATTTTGTTGATTCGCAAAGATATTTTATTAACGTTGATCTACGACCAACGACATACAACATGTATTTACTTGAAAATCCTTTAAATCCTTTTAAGTAAACTAAATTTAAACAATTAGCTAATGTTTTGATAAAATTTAAGTTTATTAATACATATATCGACGGCCCAATTCCAAAACATGTTAAGTCGACATAGCATGTTATACTGGGAATAGCATTTCTGAACTCATCGTTTATTAACTTAAATTCTGTAAAATTTTGATAGTAATCGCAGAATTCTATAAAAATTTATTAGCAAAAATGTACTTAGCATAATTTGTCAAGTTTAAAAAACCTTCCTTTTTAAATGTTTTAAGTGCACTATGCTCTACAACAAATTTAAAAAGTTAAAATAAACTAAAAAAAGTTCTATTGTAATTATTATACTCGTATGATTACAAAAATCTCAAGTTTCTATCTCATAACATTCCCGAGATAATATCAATAAACTTTGAAAGTCTTTATCTCAAAACTGACTTTATTGACTTAGCATGTTTTAAAATGGAGCCGTCGATATGTACTGTTGGTTAAATTTTGGTCGATAATGGGTTAAATTAATTTTTGAAGAAATTTGTTCAGAATTTGGTTTGAATACCGTACCGGCGATTTTAATTTCGCATAGAAAAAGTGATGATTTGACCTGAGTGCATACACGCAATGAGTATGGGAAAATTTCGAGCGCTGCATAAACAATAGTTTCCCTTATTAGTACTGTTTTTCATAAGGAATTTCTCGTGAAAAATTTCCCGGAATCCGCGTATTTTCCGAAAAAGAAATCCCGGGAAATATGTGCGGGAATTCCTGGGATTTTTTTTATTTTATTATGGCAACTTTAGTTTGTATATACGCATTCCTTGATGAGTGTCGTTATTCACTTTATGAAAGCGATGGTGCAATAATAAGATGATGGCACTGGCGCAATAGCTAAAACTATACAACAACTAAGGCCGAGTTTACATATGGCACACATGTGCTCTGAGACTAAGAGGCAGCGATACCAATTTAGCGCCTTTCGCGCTAGTTTTAACTAAGCGTTTTAACTAAGCCAAACGCGCTTTTTTCGTCTTAGCGCGTTTAATAAAAAGCGCTAAATTAGCGCGTTTTGATTTAAGTCAAAAATATTATTTTAGTTTAATATCTTTGTACTTTTTTGTATAAATTAAAAAATTTTCTAATATCCAAAATTTAAATTTCTGTTTAAATTCGTTAATGATTCAGATGTTGCAAATAAAATTCCCTTGACTGTGGTTAGAATTAAAAACGCATTTTAATACTCTCAATGGGAAATATTTTGAAATTTCACAGCTAAAAATATGTATTCGTACTCGTGACCCAAAAAATTTATATAACGTATTAAGCATCTATTCTTTTTGTTCTTCGAAAAAATTAAAATAAAAACTAATAATTTCCAATATTTGGAAGGCGAGTCTGATTCTGTATTAAATGATTTTAGTTATTTAGGATAATATTGCCAAATCTGAAAGAGAGTTACAGTACATAAAAATTAATTGTATTTACTAATACAATTAAAAAACTTAATTAAAATAGCGCGTTTTGACTATAAATTGTTGATAATGCTGTAACTTAGCGCGTTCTAGCGCGCTTTGAGAAGGGGAATAGCGCGATTGGGTTATAAAAAATTGGCATCGCTGCTAAGATGCCTTTATTTGTCAAAAGGGAAACGCAACGTTCCAAATTAAATTCGACAACAATTAATAAAGGTAAAAACAGAAATGAGCAAGGAAATAAAAGGAAAATTACAGATTCTTATTGGTAAAAAGAATGATTCTTTTAATGCTTATGTACTAAAGTCCTATTTCAAAAGAAGTATTTTGTAATATTTTTTTAATAATATAATTTTTATTTTTTTGCGTTATAACAATGCATTTGGTTTTGCATTTACATATATTATTGGTATTTATGCATTACTATTATATAAAGAATTGAAATGGTATTATTTTTTTGACTAATGTGTTTATAAAACGTCATTATTTAATCAATATCATGAATTATAATTTCTTTTTTGTTGAAATAGATTAAATTAAAAAATATTTTGTATTGATTTCCATTGGCCGGAAATTCTCGGAAAATCTAAAAAACGTTCCCGCTTTCCCGGGAAATGAAAAAGTCCGGGAAAAGAATAACTCTACTTATTAGGCAAGTGATTAGAGGTTAACCTAAAAGATTTTGTGTATTCGTTCTTGCTTTCATTCATTTTATAAAAATTAAAGAAATATTCATTGTTAAACCTGAATGTTTTGTGCTATCAAAATAATTTTTATAATATTCGTAAAAGCTTATTGAAAGTTTTTGGCCTTTTTTGAATTCAATTGGACAGGGGCATATAATCAGCCATTGGTAATGCAAATTAATAACTTACCATGATTTTCACTGGCCGCTATATGCGCGGAGGAGCCCGAAACTATTTTGCGAGTTTCCCAAACATTAGGATCTTCACGATTATTGACCACAGATGGTAAAATGGCTGAGTTTCGGGAGTGTTGTTGCATGCTATGCAACTGTTGCTGAGGCGTCTGTTGGGACATTGAAACTGAATACTGCGACAAAGAAGAATCAGCAATTACTTTATTTAAAGATGTAGCATCTTGTGTAGACTTAGTATTGGCATTTAAGTTGTTATTTGCTCCCGAGCATTCGGGTCCTTCATCGCTACCATCCTCACACTGAGGAATGCCATCACAGGCATTGTACACGGCAATACATTCGCCGGAATGACAAGCAAACTGAAAACGGCCACATTGAGCCGAGTTGTTGACTGTAAATAGCAAAGCAATTCGTTAGTTTTCTAACAATTATCAAAACATATGCACAGCAAAAACCTTTTTCTATTAAATTTGTTTCTTCTATATTCGTCAATGATTTCTTATTGATGCCACTTAAACTATTAATTGTCCCTTCCTCACTTCTGGCAATGTCATTTGCTTTTTCCTTTACTTCAGGTTTCAATTTTAAGTTCGACAACTCCCATTCTTGTTGCGATATATTCGAAGAGATACCATGACCCAAATGCGCTTGTGGTGGATGTGCTGTAACCACTTCATTATTTACATGACGTATAACAGGTGTCAGTACAGCACTGGTATAATTGGCGTGCCGGGTAAATTTACAGTGAAAATTTTCCGGCGTACCACATTCGAATAAATAACAGTAACCGTCCTTTTTACTTTCGAAGATATACACGTCGCACGAGTCCGTCTCACAACATAGGTGTTGACATTCCTCCATGGTCTCTAGTTCTATGCCCTGGAGATATTTGCCTCCAATTGCTTGAGACTCACCCGTACGTATGATAGTATTTTTGTGAACATCAAATTGGCCTAAATGTAATAATAATAACAATAGTATACACATACATATGTAAATAGTATGTAAATAAAAATAAGTGGAAACAGGAAATGATCAGCCACATATGGAGCGGCATGTAAAAAAATGGAATTAACCCGCTGTTAGTCGCAATCTTTTTCAATTGAGATTAGTCTCAATGTACCAAATTGATATTAATAAAAATAATAATAAAGAAATAGCCGCATTTGAAAATAATTTCTTCATTTTTTAGTTTGTAAACATAAAATCAATATTAAATTCAAAGTGTTTGAAAGAATAATAAAAATAAACTTCAAAAGTGGGAATTTATCATTACTAATCGCTATCATCATCCGAAAGATGTTGCCATGGATTTCTTAAGGCCGGGGCACAATGAATCCGTCATGCGTTAAGCTTCGCCTTTTTCAACTGACAGCTAAGTTGAAACACATGGTTTCTTATGAGGTCGGTTACATTCAGTACGTGTCCGTCAATGGAAAGTACAAAATTTGGTCAACAGTTAACCTTTTGCGTACGTTCATTAGTTTGACAGATATTGGTTGGTTTTTTGGTATGTTCTGATTTAGATTTTTGTTTTTGTGCAGGGTAACGAATTTATTTAAGAAGTTCTTTATTTATTTTCCAATATTTATGATTTAATTCCAATGTTCACAATCTATTCAGTTGTTTAATTATTCTGTTCTTAATGTTCTTATTTTAAAAAATGTAAACTTATTTATATTATACTTATGGTAGGAAAGTGAAGCGTCATTAATTTGTCATGCTTTATTATTCAAATAAAATGTGGGTCACTGAAGAATATTGACAGTAACCCGATCTACTGAAATGTTAGTTATTTCATAATGTTTTGAATTAAACAATGTATGGTGGTAATGAACTTTAAGAATATTTGAATTCAGTAATTCTTTTATATTTGAATTCAGTAATTCTAGCTGTCTTGAGTTTCTTTTTTTTATTTCAGTAAATCAAGTGTTAATGCTATTCACTTATTAAAGAAAAGTGAATCATAGCAAAATATTTATTGACATACATACATTCATGGCACTTCCCCTCTTTACAAGAATAGTCTTATACTGTAAGTTATGAGATTATTCAGATACATCTTAAAATTATATATTTTTTTTATTATATATATATTTATTTATTTATTTACATGATATTAAAACTTATATAAATATAAGACTAATATAATATTTAAATAGCACTAGCTACTTTGGCTATCAGCTATATTATATATATATTCTTTTTTTATAATTATATTAATAATCTTTTACATATCAGCTCTAGGATGCATATCTAGTCTAATTATGATAATAGAACTTTGATTTATTAAATAATTTTACTCTATTCGTATTGATTGTTAGTGTTTTGTTATTTTCTAGTTCTATTACTAAATTCTTATCTAAAACTGCTTTTACTTTGTATGGACCTAAATATAATTGAGATAATTTATGACCTGCCGCGTTTTCTACTAGCACTTGGTATTTTTTTTTTAAATTTTGTGGGCTGGTATTTTTATCATAAATTTGTTTTTGTTTTGCTTTATTTTTGTTAAGTAGTGCCTTAGTTCTTTCATGTGCTATTTGCATTCTGCACCTTACTTCTTTGCTGTATGCTTCAATGTTGTATAGTGGGTCTATCCCTCTCTTCATTAGAAAGTTGAGCGGCGTAGGCCCTTTGCCGAAGATTAGCTCAAAAGGGCAATAACCATGTGTGGAGGAAGGGGTGGTATTATAACAAAATTCAAAGTATGGAACCCATTCGTCGCAGTCTGTTTTGTTTGGGGCTAAATATGCTCGTAGGTACTCGTTAAATGCTCTATGAGAACGTTCGATCGTACCCAGAGTTTCGTGATGATATGCCGTTGAATGTAGTTGGTTTATGTTAAGTAGTTTGCATAATTCAGATAGTACTTGTTTCTTATATTCCGTGCCCATGTCTGTAAGTAAAGTTTTCATAGGTCCAAATTTTAATATACAATTCATGAATATTGCCTTTGCAACAGTTTTTGCTGATTTGTCTTGTATGGTTACGGCTATTAAGTATTTCGATAGGTCACAAATCATAGTTACTGCATACTCATTTCCAAAATTTGATTTAACGAATGGACCAATTGTGTCTACAATAACTATATCAGAGGGTTTGGCTGGTGCTGGTGTAATTTTTAAATTTTCTTTTTGTTTGGGACGTGACTTATTTAGTTGACATAATACACAGTTTTTTACATATTCAGGACAATTATGTAAAAATTTCCTCAGGAAATTTCTCCCTTTTCCAATTAGGATTTTTTGTTTTTCCTATCATTTACTATTAGTTGGAATTGTTCCCTGGGAGAAATTTCCTGCGGAATTTTTTACATAATTGCCCTGAGTTAGTTACTTCCCTGGACATATTTTTCCAGTAATAATGTCTTCTCAGTTTGTTTAATAATCTTGTGATCCCTGGGTGGCCACCAGACAGGGGATCATTATGGAAAAATAAAATTAAATAAAAGAAATAAACGAAATAAACACAAAAAGTTGAATTTAATTAATAAAATGGTGAATCGACCTATAGAAGCTGTTCAAATGATTCCGTTAATAAAGTACTCATTGTGCCAACCTTCTCCGTCGTTGCGTTAATGTCAGTTGAAAAATGCGAAGTTTAACGTATGAAGGATTCATTGTGTCCCGACCTTTACAATTGTAGCGCAACCATCACAAATGTTGTAAGCAACTAGGTTTCTTACATTTTATTCAATTGTATTTTGTGAGTCGCTGAGCGGTCTTGGGAACGCTAGCAATGTATCAAATGGAACAAATCAGTTAACACCTGATTTTATAAAAGTAAATCAAATAATATACTACATAAACACGTGAATGGAGCGAAAATATTAAAATACATAAAAGGGCTATTAGACACGCATACTTGTCTGCAGACATGTATGGTGGCATACCAAAACTCACTGCCAGAAATGCAGATTTATCTGGATTTTGCAGATTTTTACCCTCCAAAAAGACGAAATGCAGATTTTTCAACTCCAATTATAGTGCATTTTTTACATTTTTCTTAATACTGCTACTAATTCTTGTTTACTTTATGTGTGAACGACTCATAGTTTAGAGAGATAAAATTTTTGAACTTAGAAAACATCATTAAAGAAAAAGAAGAAGTAACTTTGGCAAACTTCTGGAAACGAATATCTGATATAAAACGAGGTTATAATGATTACGATTTTGCAGCCCTAAGTTTATTTAAATTGTAATGTTTTTAACACATTCATTTGCAAATCTCGAAAGAATTTTCAGTCAAGTATTTATGCAACAAATTAAATGACTTTTTGTGTAATTTTTTATATATCCGATTTCTTTTTTTATTCTTTTTATGTTATTTACACATAACTATGAATAATTTTTTTTGTTTGTTGCTTATATGCATTTCGTTTCTCCTAAAGAAAGACGGGTTTTCCACACGCAAAGTTTAATTTGCAAAGTCTTAAGTTTGTAGAAGAGAAGAGAAAAGAGATCTTATTCCATATTCTTTTTTCTTCAACAAGCTCAAGACTGCAAAGTAAACTTTGCGTGTGGAAAACCGCCAAACTTCAATTAATGTTGCAGCCAATTGTAAAAAGACAATGAGCAAATAATAATGGATTCAAAATCGAAGATGTTAGCTCGCAAAGATTTTAGCTTGAAGCTTTTAAGCTTATTCTGCCGTATTCATAAAAAGTAGTTTTGTTTTACAAAAGGTTTACAAAACAAACTTTGTATGGAAATTTGTTTGTCAAACGTTTTGTAAATCAATATAATTTTTATGAATATTACCTATTATGTTTGTGTACGTCATTCTTAATAACATATTGATAGTCGTTCTATGAAGATATGAAGTTTTAACCTTATTTAAATCATATTTTGGTTGAAGTCTAAAGATGCATTTCTTAAGCAGAAACGAAATGCATATTCTTCATACATTGAAGGCTTATATTCACAAAAAAAAATTGAATGTGCTTGAGTTATTTTAAGAAAAATTTTTCTAAAAAAAAATACATTTTAAGCCAAGTTTAAATTTTATGAATATAGGGTAATGAAAAAAATATTTATATTACTCATGTACATCCAAATTTACGTAATTTTTTTTAATAAGATATAAAAAACATTGTTTTAAAAATTACTTTGAAGATTTTAAAAATAAAATGCAGATTTTGAAGATTTTTTCGTGAAAGATTTTTTAATTTTGCAGATTTTATCGTTAGAAATTCTGGCAACACTGCTGTCTAATAACATGTATGTCGAGTACGTCACAGTCTGACGGTCAGACATGTATGTTGGTTTTCAAAAATTTTTGATTTTCTGATGTCTGTCGCACACTAAGTATGAAGTATGCCGTCAGCGTTCGACAGTGTAATAGCAAGATACAAGATTTATTGCTAAGCTGATTAGTTTGTTAGGTGAGAGTGAGTCGAGGGGAAAAGAAACGTTTTTGTTCCCCTCGTCTCTCTCTCCAGCAAACTAATCAGCTTAGCAATAAGACTTGTATAGTGTAAATTAAGACTAATAGCCCTTTGAAGTTTAAAAAAATGTTATGTAACCGGAAAGGTGCGCAACAACAAAATTTTTGCTTGTATCAACCAGATAAGTTGCGAATAACGGCGGGTTAAAAAGATTAATTTTGTGTTTCTCACCTAAACATGATTTCAAGTCCATGCGCTTTGTTAAATGATGCGTTTCAAAGTTGTTATTAACTTTAAATGTTGCAAGGTAAGTGGCAGCATAACTGCCAATGTGTGCAACATTTTTTATTGAAATTAAGAACACAATTATTAAATTTATTGATAAACTCGTATTATTGAACATATTTATTTGATTTTTTATTTCAATATATTGGAATTTGTTAGTTGTGGTATTTTTTAATAAGTTTTAGCTATAATCTTTGGTTACCCGCATGTGCATATTTTTCACTTTTGCAGAGTTTCGTTATAAAAATTATAATTTTAAAAATTATTTTCAAGATTTTTGAGAATATATACATACATATGTGTAGTACAAGTGAATATTTTTAAACTGAGTGCGAGGCGAAGTTCCGCCTTCCGCACACAGTTTTTTTACCTCCTAATAACTTTGCACCCCTCACTCCTAAAATGATAAAACTTGAAACGAAGCATTTGCAATCACTCCCACTTGAACGGACTCTATCATGAGCGGATGTGGACACCAGTGTTGGGATTCGGCTATTCTTAAATTGTACCATGAAAATGGTAAAATTGTACCAAATTAACATCAATTGTACCAAAAGGTAGCCAGCCATATGCTAAATAAGCATACACCGTAAGAATTCATAAAAATTTTTCATTTATTAAAAACAAAAACATAAAGAAATCAACCAATACATCTATGTTAGTCCCAGTTCACACTAGTCAAGGCTTATTGCTAAGCTTATCACTTTTTCTTCTTTGAACTTTCATCGGTGTTCACACAATGCAAGTCTTATTTATCAGCTCATATTTTTTATGAATAGTCTTGTGTATGCACAAATTGTACCAAATTTGGTACAATTGTACCACAAATCCCAACAGTGGCGGACACCCGCTTGACGAAAAAAAATTCTCTTGAACGAACATTTAGTTAGTTTTTTTTCCGATTTTTTCAAATCATAATTTACAAATAAGATTGCTAAGACTCTTAATTTGCTTGCCTTAAAAACAAGGCTCGGTTTGTCATATTTACTACATCAGATAACATATTTAAATTTGGCTATGGTAAATATTTTCTCTCTTAAATAAAGCTTTAAAACTAACTTATGCTATGTTTAGACGACAAGTTGAATCACCTGCTTCGCTCTCTGAATCATGTTTATGAATCATGCTGTTTAGACTACGCATTCGTCCTTCGTCTGCAGCGTGCCAATTTAGTGCTTTTCGTACTAGATTTAGAGTTTTTTAATTTATAACAGTGCGGAATTTTTCCAATTGTTGCTTAAAAAAAGCACTAAATTGGTGCTTTTCACCTTTGATTTTAGTGCGTTTTACAAATCTACTAAAAATTATTTTGTTAAAGTGTGGTGGCTTTATTTTCACTTTTCAAAAACTATCTGATTTCACCCCTTTTAGACATGCAAAGTTTCCTTTGCAGAATGTTAATTCTGCTGTGTGAAATACAAAGGAAGAAACACTTTATCTTTCATAGTGAGAAAAAAGAATATATTTCTAGAAATTACAGAGGATACCATACACGTTATAAAATAACTTAATTACAATAATCTAATTACTAACCACTGAGGGAAGCAATGTATTGCTTTCTTGATAACGAAAACTTCCAAAAATGCTTCTGAAAAGTACTAACGTAAGGCTCTCCAACAAAGTGGATAAAAGTAAAAAAATGTAAACCAGTAACTTTTGCATCTGAGCACACAAAAACTACACATTATTACTTCTGGAAAAGGAATTAGTAAGGCAAAAAATTAATGGCTTTTTGGAAACTGGATTCATTGCTTTTAGCTGGCTTACTAAAACTCTTCTGGGAAGCGGTAATTTTCGCTGGGATGGTGAAATTGAGTAAATAGAACGAAGTATCAGAAATTTAAGGATATATAAATGGAAAAATTTGCTCAGAACTGATCAATTTTGGATTGAAGTTTCTAATTATAGAAATTCAACTAGTCATAGTCCATTTCTAATACTGTCAATATTTGCTCTAAAACTATTAACATTACCATGTTCAAATGTTGAAGTAGAAATAACTTTTAGCGCTAATAACTATTTTAAGAGTAAGTTAGAAATACAATAATGATTTTATATATCAAATTGTTTTATTCATATAAAATACGGTCTAAAAAGAAAAGGCTTATGTTGTTCAGAATGTAACATACTGAACCATGTTTATGTAAAAATTAATTCAGATGAAACACCAAAAATCTAATTGTTTTATTAAAACAGCTTTATGGCCAGAGGAAAAAAATTAAACTGCATTTCCTGAAACGAGGATATAATTCTCGTTGATCACTCTTTTCTTAAAATAATACACCATAATTGCAGTGTCTTGCCAAATGAACTTCAATTATTTTCCTACTCATGTTCTACTTATAAGCAAGATCGAAATATGGCTCGATATAATTGAAATCATTACAAAAACCTATGAAATGTAGTAAATTTAAAATTGTAGTTAACTTAAATTTTTAATTTTTACTTATTCAATACATTTATAATTAGCCATGTGGGCGTTCTCTGTATTGAAAATAAATAGATAAATATAAAAAAAAAATAAATAAAAAATATATTTTTGTACATATGTACATATATACGAGTACTTATTGCATTTAGTGATTTTTTATGAACACAAAGTGCTTTTTGCTCTGAAAAAGTTGCAATCACTGTTCGCGTGGCATTTTTTATGTTTATTCACACAAACATACGTATCATACGCACCCCTGCAGAAAATCCGAATAGTGAAACTGTAGTGATTTACTAGTGACATTGTCAGTAGTACTACTGACCAGGTGTACCCCAGCCAATGTAATTATCTACTGACATTTAACATTAGCTTGTCATTGAAAATCCACCACTAGACTGTAGCACTATTCTTTTACTACCATATGGAGAGATTTGAACTAAATATTCACTAGTACATTTTAGTGACCCTCATCTACAATTTTATAAGGGTTGGGGCAACAAACTGAAATACATACATACATATGTACGTAAGTTTTTAACATTATTGCATAGCATAATAAAAAAGAAAAACAAACTATTGACGCGTTCATTGACAATGTCAGCAGAAATACACTAGAACTGTTGTCTCTAACGTATCTCTAGTCGCGCATGAAAGAAAAGTTGTCGACATTTCAACTAGTGCAATTGTCGCTAGAGAAAAGAGTGTAGACATAGAGACACATGGTTCTAGGCTGACTAGAGGGACGTATATACATGCATACACATAAGCATACATACTTACATAAATTCGACTCATTCAAAATCTTGTTTTTGAAGGCATCTCTATATTTTCTTCTTATTTTTCCTTGTTATATTATTCATAACTTAATTAAATTTATTTATATTCATTTGTTTAAAAACACACACATACACATACATATACCTATTTTGTTTTGATAGCTAGTTCAGATAAAGTGGCGATTAAATGCGATAAAAGTTAGAGAAGATACCAATTTTACGTGCTTCGCAAGTAGATTCATATTGAATCTACTTGATTCGCTCTCATAATTTTGTATGGAGAAGCAAGTGGATTCGGTCATGATTGGGGCGTGAAGCATGAATAGAGAGCGAAGCACGTACCATGTAAACATACTATTAGCGTCTACATGTGCGATTAGCTAAGATATAACATGAGAGAGAACGTCGCATGATAAGAAAAATAAAATTTCGATATTTTCGGTTATAAGATTTCGGTTCATTAAAAATAGCAACACCACGCATTTTTCTGATGTGCATTAGTGTCCCATTGTATCAGTTGTTGTAGGAAAGTTCAAGTGATGAAGGCATAGTCACTGGTCACTGAACTGGTCAGCAGATACTAATCCTAATGTAACATCATCCTTCGTTGTGTAGCAGAATCATCGGCGAAGTAAAATAACCAATAAAGTGGCTACTAAACACAGCTTCAAAAAATTAATACGCCTCATTTAACATCAGAGGCGCTGCAACACTGCATTATTAAAATCGTGCAAAAAGCAAAGTTGTAAAATAATGTAGCTTTCCTCTATCTCTTCCTTCACCACCTGTCTTCTCTATCACTATCCGTTTCCTAAAAGAAGGTAACACCTAGTAATAGTAGTAGGCATTAATTGCCTGAGTGTTACTTCTCTTTAAAAAAATAAGATTTACCACATAAAAACAATAAGGAATCTCTATGAAAAAATATTCGCTTCTTTCTGATGGAATACCCCTTAGCCTAAAAACATTTCATAGAGAAAATCTTCTTGATTCTTTTAGGCAGTTTTTTTCTGTGTAATAATACCAATAAAATCTTAAATGCAATCGATGGTGTTGCTTGAATAGGGTCAATCTTGCATTATTTTACATAGAATATTGAATCTTTTTACCAAACACCACAAATATATTTAAATAGCACTTTAAAAATCATTTAAAATGTTGTTCTGTCTTTTGTAGTTATCAAAAAAGGCTTATAGCCCAAGAATTTATTAAGAAGTAAGTCTTCATCAACTGAGAACCCGATTACACATCAAATAGTTCTAACAGTAGGGCTATCGTAGGGATGGACAAAAAACATCGATGTTTTAAAAACACTCGATGTATTGTGTCGAAACATCGATATAATCCGATGTTTTTTTACTATTAAACAATCGAAAAACATCGATGTTTTCTTTCGATGCATCGAAATGACAAATTGTGTGCAGAACGTGTAGATGTAACATAAGCGGTTATACATATCTATATGTGTTGGCATGACTCAAGTTTGTATATGTAAACGTGGTAAATATTATGCGAACAACTGGCAAGACTATTATATGCGGCGAATAAGTTCAGGTCTGGCATCTTTACTCCCAAAACAAATTATTTGGAAAGATATTTGGAAAGATTATAAATCACAGTTTCCCAAGCTTTACAAGATCGCTTTTAAATACCTTACAATGGTGGGAACATCGGTTCCGTCTGAAAGACTATTTTCACAAGCGGCGCAGGTGATGACTCAACAAAGAAACAGATTGAGTGGTGAAAGACTTGGTAAACTTTTATTTCTACAGAGTATTGAAAAAAAGTATTGGGAGATGTAAAATAGACTTGAGATTTTTCGAAAGTATGGTAATAATAAATAATTAAAAAAAAAAACAATCGATGTATAAAAAACATCGATGTATTTTATGAAATATCGATGCAACATCGATGTATGCTTGCGATGCATCGCATCGAAAAAAAACATCGATGTTTTTTTACAGTGTCCATCCCTAGGCTATCGACTTTAAGTAAACTTTCATTGTTTATTTAAAATGTCTTATTTGTTCATAAAATAAGGATTTTGAACTCTCGCATAAAGCTACGTGCTATACTAATCTGTCCGTTTTTACTCAACTCCATCGATAGTTTAAATAAATTTTAATAATTCTACATCTTAAAATAACATACCACAACCCTCATGAACAGTCTTATTAATAAGATAAGCTGGTCATCCAATACCAATTATTTCCCTTTTTTCTTTAGTTTTTAATAAATATCATTTGTCAAGCAATGCAAAAGCGAAAAAATTTCATTAAAAAGTAGGACTTTCCCGGACGCAAATGTTTTTCGAGGACGGAGATTCCAAAAAGAGGACAATGTCTGGGAAAAAGAGGACGGATAACAACCATACACATGAGTAATACAGAACTATTTTATTTACACATACACATAAGGCATGTTTTCAAACAGCCACACATTTTCCATTCCATTTTATGTACACAAATGATTGTATACAATGGCAAATGATGAATAAATTTTCCGAGTATGAGCGTATTATTTTTATTGGCCTGTCACACACGAGACTAATTTTTATGCCGCACAATTTTTGTTCTTTTAAGAACACACGAGACTAATTCATCCGGCATAAAAATGTATACGCCCGCTAGTCAGCATAGAACCATATGTCTCTATGTCAAGACTCTTTTCTCTAGCGAAAATTGCACTAGTTAAAATGTCGACAACTTTCTTTTTATGTCACAGAAAAAACTAATTTTCCATTTCAAACACAAAATTCTCTGAATCAAATATTAATTTTTTCAATTTAGGTCCTACAAAGAAATTTGTAAATTCAAATACAAAATTTTGTAATAATTTGTTTGAAAAAAAACCTTGATTTTTTCAATCAACAAATTGTCTGATTCAATAAAATTTTTTTTATGAAAATGAAAAGCAAATAAAACAAATTATTTTGTACAGTATGCAATTTCTATATTGGAACAGAAATCTTCTCTTAACAATTTTGTTACAAATGTACTTTATACCAATTTGTATGAACTAGAGTAGTAGGGAAATGGGGAAGGTAAAAAAAATCATCTTTTTGGGATGAATTTTTTGGGATGATATTTATTTGGATGATTTTAGAGATGAAAATTTGAGATGAAAAAAAATTTGGGATGATTTTTTTTTTTGTGTGAAATGCAAGTGCATAAGAAAATGTTTATTGCTGTTGAATAGAATTTTTTTATTTTCATTGCACACTTGATGTGATGAAACATTTTAGGGATGACTTTTTGTTTAACGAGCCTTTATGTTTGTCTGTCGGTTTGTCTCTTTAATAATAGTTGTACCTATTTCTGTCTCTTAAATCACTTGAAATCGTCAATAGAAACCTTTTTGTTTTTTGTAATTATAAACACCGGCTTTAGTGTGAAATATGGGTTGCTTATCATTTTGCAAATGCTGTTATCTGTACGTTTATAAATTTGCTTTTTTATTGCTGTTGGCTGGTAAGAAGAAAAAGGGAAAAGAGTATTCTTTTGTTTTTATTTTGGGATGAAAATATAAAAATTGAAGGACGAATTTTATTTTAACAAGCCTTGTGTATTAATTGTGCGTTTGTTTGTTCTCATTAAATGCTATAAATTTGGTTTTTATTGTTGTGGGGGAGGTAAGAAGAAAAAGGGAAAAGAATTGTATGTTTGTTGTAACTCTTAACTATACATAATTTTTTTTTACATATGTATGTATATATGTTTAAATGAATTTGAAGATGTATATTTGAGAACATTTGCATATAATATAATTATTTGAAATAAATTATTTAAAACATAAGAGGAGGCATTTTCATTATTATGTAGAAACTAAGTAAGAGTAATTATGAAGGTATGAATAAAAATATTAAGAGATGAAAATTTTAGTTTCAGAAAACAAAACTCTCCTGATTAAAATATTTTGTTTAATGTGTAGCAAATAAATTGATATAAAAACGCAGCTTCTGAAATATTACTATTCATTAACTCACTGCAATCCTTTGCTAGCCAACTATGACATCGAAAAATATTACAAACATTGAGGTTGTTGAGGCTTTTAATAAACTGAAAGCAAAATCATATATATCTGTGAAGGAATTACAACCAACAAGGCCATATAAAGTGATAATGATGTTTCGTCATAAGACCAAATATGGAAATATAGTGATTGCAGAGCTCGAGGATGGAATGCTATATCTTCCCAAACGCTACAATAGCTTAGATGACAAAATAATTGAAGGGGCTGGGGATGAAAAATTTTCTTTAACAAAAAAACTAGAAAATTATTCATACACATTAGAATTGGCGGAGATACTTCCTGACGAAAAAGAAAAAACTATTGAAGACAATGAAGGCTTCTATATTCCAAACTCGCAACCCTTTTTTACTTGGGAAGGAGGCAAAATTCCAAAAGTGTATTAAAGTATGAGCAACTTACATTTGAAATAAAATCCTTATTTTGTAAAACGCAATGTTGTCAAATTTCTTTAAATAAAATAGTATTTTAATATCTGTTCAATGAAATTTTGTTTAATGTAAATATTTTGTGGAAACTGTATATAAGCCGCGAAAATTTTTAAAAAATTTATTAGTCGCCTTTTGTCTTTCCTTGGAGTATAAGCAGGATGTCCACAAATCCAATTCGACAATTTCTAAAGGACTTTGAAGGACTTATTTTTAAGGATCATCTCAAACTTATTGAGGATTACTTGAATAACAAGAATCAAGAAAGAATTCAAATTGAAAAATTAATAAAAAAATATTATTTATCATCAAACAGATTATAAGCTTATTAATTGAATATAATTATAAAATAAAAGCAAATATTATTTTAATTGAAGTTGTTTTATTTTATTATAAATAATTTAAATATATATATATATATATATATATATATATATATCTTTTGTATACTTTTGCATCAGGAAAAATTTGAAGTTTTTTTTATTTATTTCGAAAGTTTTTGATATAAAGCTTATAATTAATTAGATATTTTATCATAATTTTGTTTAAAAGTGATAAATAAATTAGATTTACAATGTTTAGTATAGTTCTACATCAGTATTTTAC
This sequence comes from Tachina lurida, assembly GCA_944452675.1. Taxonomy (NCBI): domain Eukaryota; kingdom Metazoa; phylum Arthropoda; class Insecta; order Diptera; family Tachinidae; genus Tachina; species Tachina lurida. The sequence continues at coordinate 113,546,619 of OX101753.1, read as the reverse complement.
GTATGGTATAGTTGTTATACATGATGCTTCAGTATACCATACGTATATTCACAAAATTGTTGCCAGATTTTTCTGATATTTCATCTCCTGTTTGATGACGGCGTTAAAATTTATATTGAACCTTGTAGTTCATTCGCATCAGTGGTAAAATTTAGCGTTTTAAAGCGCGTTTTCGCACTAAAAACGTTTAAATTAAACGAATAATGTAAGATGAAAGAAATTAATCAACTTAACCGCAGAAATTCCAAATGAAAAATAAATTGTATTAGCCGATATAAAGTTAAATTGCAAAATAAGACTTCGTAATAAAAAAACTCGATGGAAACGCATATTTTCGGAGTTATAGAACATTTTACTTCTGACATTTTCTTGATAAATTCCAGATAATGAAACAAGATGGTATCAAATAAAAGCTTATCAAAATAAATGATAAAGAAACATATTATGTATTATTATTTTTTTTTGTAATTTTGATGTTAGCTTATTAAACTACAACGTGTGATGTCGCTATTTCGAAACAAAGCAGCAAAGGAAAAAAAGTGTACTATCATGGCAAATTTCAAATAAATAGTGAATATTATGTCATTATATTTGTCAAAAGCAATATAAAAAAGCCAGTAACTCCCAAAGTGAATTAATACCCAGTGGCCTTATCATTGCAACAACATACATACAAGATTAATGTATGTATGATTATTTTTATTTGTATGTTGACAGTTCGAGTTAAGATTTTATGCTATTTAATTTGAAGTTTGACAGATGGTTTAGTCAGCTGACAATCAGCTGCTGCAGGATTTTTTGTCTATAAATCTTTGCATTTTTGTGAATGTTGATTCTTACTATTTATTGAATTCGTATATATGGGTATTGCGTCTTCCCCACATGTTCACTACTTGTTCAAGTAGGTTACAGTAGTATATATTTAAATATATATATAAGGTGAAAATGTCAGTTTTATTCATATAACATTACTTTTAAAGGAAAAACAACAAGAAATAAAAGACAGTTTGAATATATTGAATAAAAGAAATTTTATTAATACACCCAGGGAAAAAACAGCTATAAATCAATAAACACCATATTGAATTAATAAGAAACATTAACGAATATCTAGTCATGTTGAAATTTCTTATTTCAATATAGAAACATTAATTTACAGTTATTAGATTTATGGCCTAATTTTGTAATACTAAACGAATTTTCGTTTTTGTATCTGGTTGGAGCGAAAACAAAAATATTTTAAATTTTGAAAAACGCTACGTTGTTTTCATTTCTTCGTCGCTTGGTTTCTGGTTTGCGGCACAGTATATTCAAAATACATTATGTCTGCAGCAAACCAGAAACCAAATTATAAAAAGCTGAATATAAAAATATTTTCAGTCAAATTTAATTAAATTATGGAATATGCAACAACGAAACAAGAAATTCTAAATCAGCGGCTTTAGTTGAGGGCCCATAAATACTTATTGGATGTTTGTGAAACTTTGAAACGTTTAATATTTCAATGCTGGAGTGAAATGTTTAGCTGACATGGCTAAAGTGATTGAGGACTACACACAACGTATTGGTAGAGCTGGTAAAACTGGATGTACCATATCGTTTATTTATTTGTGAATTATCCAAATATAAAATATAAATATAAAACAGAAATTTCCTACAAAAAAACGTCGAAAAGTACAATCCTTGAATAAAACTTGCGATTGTTTTTTATAGACTTATTAATGTAATATAATGGCTTAATAAATATATATGTATGTACTTATATTTTTATCTCATTAACAAAAAAAAAGAAAATCGTATTTGCTTTGAATCAAATGGTAAATAGCGGGCCTGTTCTGCAAATCACGACATGCTTTTGTATATTTTACGCTTTATAGCTTTGGAAGTTGGAAGAAAATATGCTATTATAAATGAAAAATACTTAAAACGCATTAAAATCCCATTACCAAGTCAGCTATTAATAGTTTACTTTTGAAATCACCGTGATTTTCATAACAGGGGGGTATTTCTCGCAAACATTTATAGCTTTTACGATTTAAAGCCAAATTTTTTTTATACCAAACAACAGCAGAACTAGAGGCTGACACATTTATGTATGCATATGTGCTTCATTAATACTAACATCAGGTACTAGAAACCGACATCCAATAATGAAGTTTTTGCGCACCAATTATTTTGCTATCACCATACTGAACCATAGTTATAGAGAAAACAAATTCGTTGTGATAACCAAATTTGTAGCCAATTGAATCTTGTCGGTTCCAACAACTAGCTCACAATTTGGTTGTAATTATTGAATAAAGCCTTTATTACCACAATGTTTTCATTAGCGATATGTGAATTTTGACAATGAAACAGGTATTGCAAGACATTTTATTTGAGTATAGAAATAATGAATTAATACAGCTAAAATCCGAACTTAATTGATATTTGTAATGCAATAATAAGCAGACACGGCTCACATAAAAAACAATTTGTACAGAATAATAACAAAAAAAACCTCTGCTGGGGCAACAAATACTTACGTATTCCAATGTACCATAACTGCTATCAATAATTGATAGCAATTGACAATTACTTATACGATTTTTTATATTTATTAACATAAAAACATACATAATTATATAAATAAGTATGACATTTGGTATACTGGGTAGATTCCGTTCATTTCTAATAATCAATTTAAAGTATTGGTAGACAAAACTGAATTAAATATAAGTTTGTTGCAGCAATTCTTGAGTTTATAGGTGGGAGAAGTGGGAAGATTGAGGAGGGATACAGTTTCATGTGCTCGGCAATTCTTTTGAAATTCGCACTTTTTCATATACATACATAAATGAATTTGAATTTAATTGCGTGAAAAATACAAAATATAACAAAAAGTAAATAAAATTGTTAATTTTTCAGGGAAATTTGTGGCGAAATATAATTTTTTAATAAATAATTTCAAAACTAGAATTTCATGTAGACATTAATGCAATTTCAAAGCCGAATTTTAAAAAATTGCTACAACAACTGCAAGTCTTGACAAGAAGTAACGTGACTGAGTATTGGCTTTTGAAATAAAAATAAAAAATAATTCTAAGCAATATATCATTTGAAAAAAAATTTCGGTTATTGTAGCTAACTATTCATTTACCATCGTACTTTATTGATGTTCCTCACCGGATTTTTTATTCCCAATACATTTTGTTGTCGCAATTGAATTATTCCTCAAATTTAATGTAATAAACAAAAAAATAACTATGATTTTCACAAGTAAATAATAAATTTAATTGATAAGCTTCGCTTAAACTTACTTTTTTGCTTCTCCCAAAGGCGAGGTAGACCTTGTGTAAGTAAAAAACAATTTAAATACATACAAGAACAAAACATTTTATTTTTTTATTTTATTTTATAAAAATAAAATTATTTTTTCAGTTTTAAAACAAACAATGTGTATATAATATTCAAGCTTATGCTATTTTTCAATTAATTTTTTTCCTTTTATAATTATACAAAATTTTGTTTTTTTTTATTTTTTTCTAATTATTTAATTTAATTGCGTGAAAAATACAAAATATAACAAAAAGTAAATAAAATTGTTAATTTTTCAGGGAAATTTGTGGCGAAATATAATTTTTTAATAAATTATTACAAAACTAGAATTTCATGTAGACATTAATGCAATTTCAAAGCCGAATTTTAAAAAATTGCTACAACTGCAAGTCTTGACAAGAAGTAACGTGACTGAGTATTGGCTTTTGAAATAAAAATAAAAAATAATTCTAAGCAATATATCATTTGAAAAAAAATTTCGGTTATTGTAGCTAACTATTCATTTACCATCGTACTTTATTGATGTTCCTCACCGGATTTTTTATTCCCAATACATTTTGTTGCCGCAATTGAATTATTCCTCAAATTTAATGTAATAAACATAAATACATACAAGAACAAAACATTTTATTTTTTTATTTTATTTTATAAAAATAAGATTATTTTTTCAGTTTTAAAACAAACAATGTGTATATAATATTCAAGCTTATGCTATTTTTTCAATTAATTTTTTTCCTTTTATAATTATACAAAATTTTGTTTTTTTTTAATTTTTTTCTAATTATTAACTTTTAAATACATATTCAAAAGTAAAACATATTCAAAACTAAAACCAACAAGCTGTAAACATTTTGTCATTTAAATATTATTATTACAATTTCTTAAGATATAGTTTCGTACATATAATATATAAATTTACATTGATTTGATTTATATATTGAAAATGCAAACTATTTGAAGAGTAAAACTAGTATGTAGTACAAAAAATACTGTTTAAATAAAGAATTTTAAGTTGATAACAAAAAATATATATTTTTCTTGTGTTATTTTCTTGTTTCTTGTGATTTTAATTAATTAATAATTAAGTAAAACAATGCATTACAGAAAATGTGTTTAAATACAAAATTCAGTAGACTAACAAGACTAAAATGCCAGCATTATGCATAATCGATTGTTAAATATACTGCGTAAAGAATCCACGCAATTAAGATCGCTTATTAATTCATCAAACAAGTATGCACACCAAAAAAATTAACACATGAAATGGTCTCTGAATAAAACATTTAAATGCAAATAACATAGTAAAACAAATATGCAATACAGAAAATAAAGTTCAAACAGAATTTAGTAGACTAACAAAGCAGTATCAAATAATTGTTTTTGACTTTAAATTGTAAGCATTATCCGTTATTCTGAAAAGAATCGATTTAAAAAATATAAAGCAGAAAGAATCGGCCATTTAATTCAACAATCAAGTATGCATACCAAGACAATTAACAAATGAAACAGTATTGGAAGAAATTATAAAAATGCAAACTAATGAAGTATGCACAACTGAAAATAATCTGCCTTATCGTGGTTGGCGTATTTGAAATACGACTACGACTGTTTGGTAATAGATTAAAGAAGACTTCATCAGTTTTTCTGTGATCTATTACCAAACAGTCGTATTTGAAACACGCCAACCACGATAAGGCAGAATGTTGAAGTATGCAGAACTGAAAACAGTTTCAATCTTGTATAATTGATTAATCAAGAAAGAAAAAAATATACATGCCCAAACTTAAGTGGCGCTGAACCACAAGACACGTCTTGTCTCCCATCCTCCTCGAAGAAATCAAATGACTTTAAATTGCCAGCATTATGCGTTATTCTTAAAAGAATACGATAGTAAAAATATAAAGCAGAAAGAATCGGCCATTCAATTCAACAATCAAGTATGCATACCAAGACAATTAACAAATGAAACAGTATTGGAAGAAATTATAAAAATGCAAACTAATGAAGTATGCACAACTGAAAATAATCTGCCTTATCGTGGTTGGCGTATTTGAAATACGACTACGACTGTTTGGTAATAGATTAAAGAAGACTTCATCAGTTTTTCTGTGATCTATTACCAAACAGTCGTATTTGAAATACGCCAACCACGATAAGGCAGAATGTTGAAGTATGCAGAACTGAAAACAGTTTCAATCTTATATAATTGATTAATCAAGAAAGAAAAAAATATACATGCCCAAACTTAAGTGGCGCTGAACCACAAGACACGTCTTGTCTCCCATCCTCCTCGAAGAAATCAAATGACTTTAAATTGCCAGCATTATGCGTTATTCTTAAAAGAATACGATAGTAAAAATATAAAGCAGAAATAATCGGCCATTCAATTCAACAATCAAGTATGCATACCAAGACAATTAACAAATGAAACAGTATTGGAAGAAATTATAAAAATGCAAACTAATGAAGTATGCACAACTGAAAATAATCTGCCTTATCGTGGTTGGCGTATTTGAAATACGACTACGACTGTTTGGTAATAGATTAAAGAAGACTTCATCAGTTTTTCTGTGATCTATTACCAAACAGTCGTATTTGAAATACGCCAACCACGATAAGGCAGAATGTTGAAGTATGCAGAACTGAAAACAGTTTCAATCTTGTATAATTGATTAATCAAGAAAGAAAAAAATATACATGCCCAAACTTAAGTGGCGCTGAACCACAAGACACGTCTTGTCTCCCATCCTCCTCGAAGAAATCAAATGACTTTAAATTGCCAGCATTATCCGTTATTCTGAAAAAAATACGATTGTAAAAATATAAAGCAGAAAGAATCGGCCATTCAATTCAACAATCAAGTATGCATACCAAGACAATTAACAAATGAAACAGTATTGGAAGAAATTATAAAAATGAAGTATGCACAACTGAAAATAGTATTCAAACACAAAATTCAGGTAACTATAACACTACAGTCTCGTCAACTTGTTCAGTGTTGCTTTCGACAGCTAATATCGCCGAAAATAATGAAGTATGCCAAACTGAAAATATTGTTCAAACGTTCATTCAAAATAACCATAACACCACAGTGCCAGAAAATTGTTTATTGTCACCTTCGGCGGCTTATATCACCGAATGTACGTTGCAAACAGAAAGTTCTATTGGTGAAGATGTCAGTGCGTTTTCGGAATATATTCCAGACTGTTCAGTTGACATAACTGCAGATTCACTACAAACTTCAACCAATAATAACACAGTCAACATTAGTGTAAATGCGCTGGATAATCCTCTTAATATTAACCCAGTCTCCGTTCCATATTCTAAAACTAGCACAAAAAACATTTCTGTACTTTTAGCAAAACGTTGGAAACTAATATAAGCAGACACTGGTTTTTAAAGCATAAAAACTAAAAAGAAGTTGAAATGGATTTGACCTTCCTATAAAGAGTAAACAACGCATTGAAATAATGAACGAAATCAGAAAAAGAGTTGACTGAACATATTCTGCCTTATCGTGGTTGGCGCATTTCAAATACAACTACGACTGTTTGGTAATAGATTAAAGAATACTTCAACAGTTTTTCTGTGATCTATTACCAAACAGTCGTAGTCGTATACGCCAACCACGATAAGGCAGAGTACATCTGCAAATCACAACACTGGAATTCTAATCGTAAGTCGGCGCCAACTTACTAAATGCAAGAATAAAGTTGATGATTATGTGTGTTGCAAAAAGTGCAAAGCATTTTTTTCCAAAAGAACCATTCGAATTCATAAGAAAAAATGAACTAGAACTAGAGACATTTTTATTTTGCTTTAATCAATAAAAAAGCTTCAGATGATCGCAGCAACATTCAAACAAAGAATCAATAACAGACACTATGGAAAGACATTTTAGAAAAAGTGGGTGAAGATTCAATCAAAAACGATTATGTCGAATACCAGGTCTAAGAAGTAATATATTTCAATAACGATTCTAAAAATACAAAATTTATTGCATTTGTAAAATCGTTATTAAAATATATTCTTCCCAGAGAGGCAGCACCCTGCCTATTTGTTACCCCTGTAGGCTAGTATTGACTATCCTACATAATCGTTCGGTTCGGAGTTTTATCAAAAGTCGAACGATTATGTAGAATAGTCAATGCCAGCCTTAAGAAGCAGTATATTTCAATAACGATTCTAAAAATACAAAATTGGTTGCATTTGTAAAATCGTTATTAAAATATATTCTTCCTAGAGAGGCAGCACCCTGCCTATTTGTTACCCCTGTAGGCTAGTATTGACTATCCTACATAATCGTTCGGTTCGGAGTTTTATCAAAAGTCGAACGATTATGTAGAATAGTCAATGCCAGCCTTAAGAAGCAATATATTTCAATAACGGTTCTAAAAATACAAAATTGGTTGCATTTTTAAAATCTTTATTGAAATATCTTTCTTCCCAGAGAGAACAGCACCAAGGTATCAAAATTCACCAAGATGCAGAACCGTGCTCCCTGGGAGTAAATGAGACATTTCTTAACGTTTTATTTCAAATAAAAAAAAATTGGAACTAACACGGGCAAATAAACAAGATCTGGAAGAAGAACTAGAGAAATTTTTGTTTTGCTTTAATCAATAAAAAAAAGCTTCAGATGATCACAGCAACATTTAACGAATAAAAGTAGTTCTGCTTTCAACGGATGACATTAAAAACTATACATGTATTTAAAAGAAACAATGACGAGTGCCATTTGCAATATTTATATTAGTTTTATATGCCAATTTTGACTTATTTATTTCAATCAACACTCATATTTCCTCAAATATTCAATCGCAGAAGATCCGGAGAAGTAGACTTGCAGTGGGAAATTTTAAAACAAAAAATCAATAACCGACACTATGCAGACATTTTAGAAAAAGTGAGTGAAGATTCAATCACATTTGCCAAGCAGTTTGTCAGAGTTACGCTGCTAGGTAAACTCGGTAGAACTGTAAGCGTGCTGCTTTGTCCAATGTCGGTAAATGCCATTGAATTGATCTTAAGTTATAGAAATGATGATGGCATAAGCAATGATAATATTTACATATTTAGTTAACCAACGTCATCAAGCTTAACGAAGGGATATTATAGAGCGTGCCCTTTGTGTTTGGCCGAAATTCCGGACACCCTTCGAACACACATTACTACATACACGTTTTTACTAAATGTTGAAGAAGTATCAGTGGAAAGATTTGCAAATTTTGTGGGACATCACAAGAACATAATAATATTTACAAAATGCCCATACCTGTAGCAGAGATAACTTGTGTGACAAAGTTATTAATGGCTGATGTAGGATGTGAGAATGATTTGGAAGAATATAATGAATATGAGCAGGAAGACGAAATTTTTATGAAGGAATTGGTAAATTGTGAACCGGGGAACCGGTTAATAATTTTTTAAACTAAAAAAACTTACTTAGAATAAACCAAGCGTTTAAGGTTGACAGATGCTGAAAAAGTCAGTTTTGTGTATATTTGGATATATACTTCTAATGAGACAACTGTCATCTTGTCATCATGTCAGACCTTGAAGAAAGAATACAAAAGCAGTTCAAAAGTTGGATAGACAACAAACGGCTACACAAAAGGGTTGCAAAACAAAAGTGACAGTGTATGAGATACAACTCAGAATTACTTGAATCTTGAAAATTCTTAAAAAATGTAGTATGGTACTGACTATCCTACATAATCGCTCGGTTCGGAGTTTTATCAAAAATCGAACGATTATGTAGAATAGTCAATGCCAGCCTTAAGAAGCAATATATTTCAATAACGATTCTAAAAATACAAAATTTATTGCATTTGTAAAATCGTTATTAAAATATATTCTTCCCAGAGAGGCAGCACCCTGCCTATTTGTTACCCCTGTAGGCTAGTACTGACTATCCTACATAATCGCTCGGTTCGGAGTTTTATCAAAAGTCGAACGATTATGTAGAATAGTCAATGCCAGCCTTAAGAAGCAAACTGTTGAAGTATTCTTTAATCTATTACCAAACAGTCGTAGTTGTATTTGAAATGCGCCAACCACGATAAGGCAGAATATGTTCAGTCAACTCTTTTTCTGATTTCGTTCATTATTTCAATGCGTTGTTTACTCTTTATAGGAAGGTCAAATCCATTTCAACTTCTTTTTAGTTTTTATGCTTTAAAAACCAGTGTCTGCTTATATTAGTTTCCAACGTTTTGCTAAAAGTACAGAAATGTTTTTTGTGCTAGTTTTAGAATATGGAACGGAGACTGGGTTAATATTAAGAGGATTATCCAGCGCATTTACACTAATGTTGACTGTGTTATTATTGGTTGAAGTTTGTAGTGAATCTGCAGTTATGTCAACTGAACAGTCTGGAATATATTCCGAAAACGCACTGACATCTTCACCAATAGAACTTTCTGTTTGCAACGTACATTCGGTGATATAAGCCGCCGAAGGTGACAATAAACAATTTTCTGGCACTGTGGTGTTATGGTTATTTTGAATGAACGTTTGAACAATATTTTCAGTTTGGCATACTTCATTATTTTCGGCGATATTAGCTGTCGAAAGCAACACTGAACAAGTTGACGAGACTGTAGTGTTATAGTTACCTGAATTTTGTGTTTGAATACTATTTTCAGTTGTGCATACTTCATTTTTATAATTTCTTCCAATACTGTTTCATTTGTTAATTGTCTTGGTATGCATACTTGATTGTTGAATTGAATGGCCGATTCTTTCTGCTTTATATTTTTACAATCGTATTTTTTTCAGAATAACGGATAATGCTGGCAATTTAAAGTCATTTGATTTCTTCGAGGAGGATGGGAGACAAGACGTGTCTTGTGGTTCAGCGCCACTTAAGTTTGGGCATGTATATTTTTTTCTTTCTTGATTAATCAATTATACAAGATTGAAACTGTTTTCAGTTCTGCATACTTCAACATTCTGCCTTATCGTGGTTGGCGTATTTCAAATACGACTGTTTGGTAATAGATCACAGAAAAACTGATGAAGTCTTCTTTAATCTATTACCAAACAGTCGTAGTCGTATTTCAAATACGCCAACCACGATAAGGCAGATTATTTTCAGTTGTGCATACTTCATTAGTTTGCATTTTTATAATTTCTTCCAATACTGTTTCATTTGTTAATTGTCTTGGTATGCATACTTGATTGTTGAATTGAATGGCCGATTCTTTCTGCTTTATATTTTTACTATCGTATTCTTTTAAGAATAACGCATAATGCTGGCAATTTAAAGTCATTTGATTTCTTCGAGGAGGATGGGAGACAAGACGTGTCTTGTGGTTCAGCGCCACTTAAGTTTGGGCATGTATATTTTTTTCTTTCTTGATTAATCAATTATATAAGATTGAAACTGTTTTCAGTTCTGCATACTTCAACATTCTGCCTTATCGTGGTTGGCGTATTTCAAATACGACTGTTTGGTAATAGATCACAGAAAAACTGATGAAGTCTTCTTTAATCTATTACCAAACAGTCGTAGTCGTATTTCAAATACGCCAACCACGATAAGGCAGATTATTTTCAGTTGTGCATACTTCATTAGTTTGCATTTTTATAATTTCTTCCAATACTGTTTCATTTGTTAATTGTCTTGGTATGCATACTTGATTGTTGAATTGAATGGCCGATTCTTTCTGCTTTATATTTTTACTATCGTATTCTTTTAAGAATAACGCATAATGCTGGCAATTTAAAGTCATTTGATTTCTTCGAGGAGGATGGGAGACAAGACGTGTCTTGTGGTTCAGCGCCACTTAAGTTTGGGCATGTATATTTTTTTCTTTCTTGATTAATCAATTATACAAGATTGAAACTGTTTTCAGTTCTGCATACTTCAACATTCTGCCTTATCGTGGTTGGCGTGTTTCAAATACGACTGTTTGGTAATAGATCACAGAAAAACTGATGAAGTCTTCTTTAATCTATTACCAAACAGTCGTAGTCGTATTTCAAATACGCCAACCACGATAAGGCAGATTATTTTCAGTTGTGCATACTTCATTAGTTTGCATTTTTATAATTTCTTCCAATACTGTTTCATTTGTTAATTGTCTTGGTATGCATACTTGATTGTTGAATTAAATGGCCGATTCTTTCTGCTTTATATTTTTTAAATCGATTCTTTTCAGAATAACGGATAATGCTTACAATTTAAAGTCAAAAACAATTATTTGATACTGCTTTGTTAGTCTACTAAATTCTGTTTGAACTTTATTTTCTGTATTGCATATTTGTTTTACTATGTTATTTGCATTTAAATGTTTTATTCAGAGACCATTTCATGTGTTAATTTTTTTGGTGTGCATTCTTGTTTGATGAATTAATAAGCGATCTTAATTGCGTGGATTCTTTACGCAGTATATTTAACAATCGATTATGCATAATGCTGGCATTTTAGTCTTGTTAGTCTACTGAATTTTGTATTTAAACACATTTTCTGTAATGCATTGTTTTACTTAATTATTAATTAATTAAAATCACAAGAAACAAGAAAATAACACAAGAAAAATATATATTTTTTGTTATCAACTTAAAATTCTTTATTTAAACAGTATTTTTTGTACTACATACTAGTTTTACTCTTCAAATAGTTTGCATTTTCAATATATAAATCAAATCAATGTAAATTTATATATTATATGTACGAAACTATATCTTAAGAAATTGTAATAATAATATTTAAATGACAAAATGTTTACAGCTTGTTGGTTTTAGTTTTGAATATGTTTTACTTTTGAATATGTATTTAAAAGTTAATAATTAGAAAAAAATTAAAAAAAAACAAAATTTTGTATAATTATAAAAGGAAAAAAATTAATTGAAAAAATAGCATAAGCTTGAATATTATATACACATTGTTTGTTTTAAAACTGAAAAAATAATCTTATTTTTATAAAATAAAATAAAAAAATAAAATGTTTTGTTCTTGTATGTATTTATGTTTATTACATTAAATTTGAGGAATAATTCAATTGCGGCAACAAAATGTATTGGGAATAAAAAATCCGGTGAGGAACATCAATAAAGTACGATGGTAAATGAATAGTTAGCTACAATAACCGAAATTTTTTTTCAAATGATATATTGCTTAGAATTATTTTTTATTTTTATTTCAAAAGCCAATACTCAGTCACGTTACTTCTTGTCAAGACTTGCAGTTGTAGCAATTTTTTAAAATTCGGCTTTGAAATTGCATTAATGTCTACATGAAATTCTAGTTTTGTAATAATTTATTAAAAAATTATATTTCGCCACAAATTTCCCTGAAAAATTAACAATTTTATTTACTTTTTGTTATATTTTGTATTTTTCACGCAATTAAATTAAATAATTAGAAAAAAATAAAAAAAAACAAAATTTTGTATAATTATAAAAGGAAAAAAATTAATTGAAAAATAGCATAAGCTTGAATATTATATACACATTGTTTGTTTTAAAACTGAAAAAATAATTTTATTTTTATAAAATAAAATAAAAAAATAAAATGTTTTGTTCTTGTATGTATTTAAATTGTTTTTTACTTACACAAGGTCTACCTCGCCTTTGGGAGAAGCAAAAAAGTAAGTTTAAGCGAAGCTTATCAATTAAATTTATTATTTACTTGTGAAAATCATAGTTATTTTTTTGTTTATTACATTAAATTTGAGGAATAATTCAATTGCGACAACAAAATGTATTGGGAATAAAAAATCCGGTGAGGAACATCAATAAAGTACGATGGTAAATGAATAGTTAGCTACAATAACCGAAATTTTTTTTCAAATGATATATTGCTTAGAATTATTTTTTATTTTTATTTCAAAAGCCAATACTCAGTCACGTTACTTCTTGTCAAGACTTGCAGTTGTTGTAGCAATTTTTTAAAATTCGGCTTTGAAATTGCATTAATGTCTACATGAAATTCTAGTTTTGAAATTATTTATTAAAAAATTATATTTCGCCACAAATTTCCCTGAAAAATTAACAATTTTATTTACTTTTTGTTATATTTTGTATTTTTCACGCAATTAAATTCAAATTCATTTATGTATGTATATGAAAAAGTGCGAATTTCAAAAGAATTGCCGAGCACATGAAACTGTATCCCTCCTCAATCTTCCCACTTCTCCCACCTATAAACTCAAGAATTGCTGCAACAAACTTATATTTAATTCAGTTTTGTCTACCAATACTTTAAATTGATTATTAGAAATGAACGGAATCTACCCAGTATACCAAATGTCATACTTATTTATATAATTATGTATGTTTTTATGTTAATAAATATAAAAAATCGTATAAGTAATTGTCAATTGCTATCAATTATTGATAGCAGTTATGGTACATTGGAATACGTAAGTATTTGTTGCCCCAGCAGAGGTTTTTTTTGTTATTATTCTGTACAAATTGTTTTTTATGTGAGCCGTGTCTGCTTATTATTGCATTACAAATATCAATTAAGTTCGGATTTTAGCTGTATTAATTCATTATTTCTATACTCAAATAAAATGTCTTGCAATACCTGTTTCATTGTCAAAATTCACATATCGCTAATGAAAACATTGTGGTAATAAAGGCTTTATTCAATAATTACAACCAAATTGTGAGCTAGTTGTTGGAACCGACAAGATTCAATTGGCTACAAATTTGGTTATCACAACGAATTTGTTTTCTCTATAACTATGGTTCAGTATGGTGATAGCAAAATAATTGGTGCGCAAAAACTTCATTATTGGATGTCGGTTTCTAGTACCTGATGTTAGTATTAATGAAGCACATATGCATACATAAATGTGTCAGCCTCTAGTTCTGCTGTTGTTTGGTATAAAAAAAATTTGGCTTTAAATCGTAAAAGCTATAAATGTTTGCGAGAAATACCCCCCTGTTATGAAAATCACGGTGATTTCAAAAGTAAACTATTAATAGCTGACTTGGTAATGGGATTTTAATGCGTTTTAAGTATTTTTCATTTATAATAGCATATTTTCTTCCAACTTCCAAAGCTATAAAGCGTAAAATATACAAAAGCATGTCGTGATTTGCAGAACAGGCCCGCTATTTACCATTTGATTCAAAGCAAATACGATTTTCTTTTTTTTTGTTAATGAGATAAAAATATAAGTACATACATATATATTTATTAAGCCATTATATTACATTAATAAGTCTATAAAAAACAATCGCAAGTTTTATTCAAGGATTGTACTTTTCGACGTTTTTTTGTAGGAAATTTCTGTTTTATATTTATATTTTATATCTGGATAATTCACAAATAAATAAACGATATGGTACATCCAGTTTTACCAGCTCTACCAATACGTTGTGTGTAGTCCTCAATCACTTTAGCCATGTCAGCTAAACATTTCACTCCAGCATTGAAATATTAAACGTTTCAAAGTTTCACAAACATCCAATAAGTATTTATGGGCCCTCAACTAAAGCCGCTGATTTAGAATTTCTTGTTTCGTTGTTGCATATTCCATAATTTAATTAAATTTGACTGAAAATATTTTTATATTCAGCTTTTTATAATTTGGTTTCTGGTTTGCTGCAGACATAATGTATTTTGAATATACTGTGCCGCAAACCAGAAACCAAGCGACGAAGAAATGAAAACAACGTAGCGTTTTTCAAAATTTAAAATATTTTTGTTTTCGCTCCAACCAGATACAAAAACGAAAATTCGTTTAGTATTACAAAATTAGGCCATAAATCTAATAACTGTAAATTAATGTTTCTATATTGAAATAAGAAATTTCAACATGACTAGATATTCGTTAATGTTTCTTATTAATTCAATATGGTGTTTATTGATTTATAGCTGTTTTTTCCCTGGGTGTATTAATAAAATTTCTTTTATTGAATATATTCAAACTGTCTTTTATTTCTTGTTGTTTTTCCTTTAAAAGTAATGTTATATGAATAAAACTGATATTTTCACCTTATATATATATTTAAATATATACTACTGTAACCTACTTGAACAAGTAGTGAACATGTGGGGAAGACGCAATACCCATATATACGAATTCAATAAATAGTAAGAATCAACATTCACAAAAATGCAAAGATTTATAGACAAAAAATCCTGCAGCAGCTGATTGTCAGCTGACTAAACCATCTGTCAAACTTCAAATTAAATAGCATAAAATCTTAACTCGAACTGTCAACATACAAATAAAAATAATCATACATACATTAATCTTGTATGTATGTTGTTGCAATGATAAGGCCACTGGGTATTAATTCACTTTGGGAGTTACTGGCTTTTTTATATTGCTTTTGACAAATATAATGACATAATATTCACTATTTATTTGAAATTTGCCATGATAGTACACTTTTTTTCCTTTGCTGCTTTGTTTCGAAATAGCGACATCACACGTTGTAGTTTAATAAGCTAACATCAAAATTACAAAAAAAAATAATAATACATAATATGTTTCTTTATCATTTATTTTGATAAGCTTTTATTTGATACCATCTTGTTTCATTATCTGGAATTTATCAAGAAAATGTCAGAAGTAAAATGTTCTATAACTCCGAAAATATGCGTTTCCATCGAGTTTTTTTATTACGAAGTCTTATTTTGCAATTTAACTTTATATCGGCTAATACAATTTATTTTTCATTTGGAATTTCTGCGGTTAAGTTGATTAATTTCTTTCATCTTACATTATTCGTTTAATTTAAACGTTTTTAGTGCGAAAACGCGCTTTAAAACGCTAAATTTTACCACTGATGCGAATGAACTACAAGGTTCAATATAAATTTTAACGCCGTCATCAAACAGGAGATGAAATATCAGAAAAATCTGGCAACAATTTTGTGAATATACGTATGGTATACTGAAGCATCATGTATAACAACTATACCATACGAAAAATACTGATGTAGAACTATACTAAACATTGTAAATCTAATTTATTTATCACTTTTAAACAAAATTATGATAAAATATCTAATTAATTATAAGCTTTATATCAAAAACTTTCGAAATAAATAAAAAAAACTTCAAATTTTTCCTGATGCAAAAGTATACAAAAGATATATATATATATATATATATATATATATATATATATATATATATTTTTGTGTATTTAAAATGCTCCTTAACTTTATAAATAAATGAGTAAATAAATAAATAAAATATAAGGATAAACAAGAAATAAAATTGAGTTTCAATTTGATTTAGCTTTTATACTTTACAGTTTATATTTTATTGAAATTGCAATTTTTACATTTAGTAACATTGTAAATATTATAAAATGTTGTTATCAGTTGCTTTGCTACTTCTTCCGCTTCCATATTTTTCCTTCGGTAGTGCAAGCATAAGCAAGTATCTGGCCCACATGTAGTATTATCATCCGACCAAACACAATCTTCATAATGTTCTCCAAATTTATTTTTCTTTGTCTTCAATTTATTGGCGCACTCTAGTTGAGATTGAATATTAATGAGTTTGTTTTTATCTTCATCCGAAACAATATGTGAACATCTTTTCATGAAATCGTATATATCTTTTAGCACCATTCTTACAATCGATTATGACCAAGTACTTGCACGAAGTATTTATGAATAAGCATTAACATTTTGAAGTGTGGTATTTATACTTTTTAACTAATTACATATGAGCTAGCATTACATAAGTAGATACACAATTACTTACTTACTCTCATCATTCTTCTATACATAATGAAAACAATTTTTATATTTATTTATCTAATTTTTATTGTAATAATATATATTTATTTTTTTAACTAAATATAAAATTTACATTATTTTTCTTATTTCGTTTGTAAGAGGAATATATTCAAACATCTTATCATGTATAATCAAACAATATGCAGCTGTATTCGACGGAATATTTTTCAAGGTTTTTAATTAAATGCGAATATCGATAGGTCCAGTTTTAACTGATTCATTTTGATGAGTAACGTCTAAAACTATTATTGGCGCCATAGTTTTGAAATTTTCCGGGGTTAATAATGGTTGGGAATCACGTGAATAATAACTTTGTTGAAATTTTAAATACATATCGTATAGAATTGCAAAACGATTTCTGTCAAATTTTAGATTTAAATCATCATATGGATATGTGACAGAGTTAAGATGCACTTTAATATCACTTAAATCGCAGTGTTGAAACTTGTTATCATCATTTCGAAGACCCAATAATAAAAATCGCGGTCTCTCGTTTTCGGTAGCTAGCTTCACATTCCATAATACTGTTGTACTTTCTGGAAGTAAAGGATAGTAATACATATCCCAACTTCTAAAACATATACTTAATGGATGGCGATTGTTTATTGTTTTTAACATCTGCAATTTGTACGCATCAGCAAGTTGAACGTGTGGTACTTTCCAAGTAATATTTAAAATTGATAACTTTATTTTTTCTGCTATCGTTTGAGATTTAAGAACTTGACCGTCATCCTTAGATCGTGAAAGTATCAGCTCATGTTTGGAATTAACTATAATTTTATTAAAATCTTCAGCAAATCCGAGTAAATATTTTAATGGTACACAAAAATTGAGATAACCCTTTTCAAGTGTAAGATCATCAATATTAAAAGGAGACCATCCTGCATTTAGTAGACTATCACTTTCAGATTTATTCAACGAAACATAGTTTTTTAATTCTGTTGCAATACCCAAATGACGTGTGCGATCAATTTCTATACCATTAATTTCATAACGAATTTCATCAAATAGATGTGCCATACAATTGTTTAAGAGCCGTATGGATGTAGAAACTGATGAGTCCTCTTTCGTAGCATGTCCTTCTATATATAGAAGACTTTCGCTTGGTAAAACATACAAATCTTGATTTTGAATTGATATACGAATTTCATCATTATTTTTAAATGATTGTAAATATGATGTATAGCTGTGGTACTCTTTTTTGATTTTTTGATAATGGAGTTATCAAATAGAGGTTTTTGCAAAATGTTAATAATGTTGCTCATTGTTCCTTTATCTTTATGGTTTTTACTTTAGATGAAACCCCAAATGGTTTAAAAACTCCTTATTATCCTCACGAAGAATAATGTTTTGTTTCTGTTGTGCTATTTTTTTAATTTGTTGTTTTTTCAGTTTTTTCGATTTATTGCAATACGATGGCTTTCCGGTTTCGTCTTCAGTTGATAAGGTTAGAATGAATGGCTTTTGCAAGTCAGTTTTATTGTATATAATCATTCTCTCATGGGCTTTAAATGCAATCGTATTGTTAATTTTTCACCACGAAAATTTATTAAGTTTCCGTCTTGGTCAACAACTTTCAAAATAAGACTATTTATTGTTCTTGAGCTTACAGGTAAATATATTACATTAGTTGGAGCCTCAGTTATTTTATATCCTGGACTGACGTTGAGTGAAAACTGATGCAAAATATGGGCAGACATATTATTTATATATGATCTACATACAATGTTACATTCAACGATTATTGTATTGATTTTGGTTATATCTATTGTTTTATCAGAGTAATGTTCCACGCCAGGCTGTAATACTTTTGTACTGAACCCTAATAAGGATCCGATTGATCTCTTCTTATTAAAATAAATTGAATCTGTAGTACTTTTTATACATGTTTGTAGAGTATTATAATTTGCTCGTACATCAAGCGATCCTGTTGCGTTTATATTATGATATTTATTTGCTAATACTTCAGCTATATCTGACAATTCATATGAGCCAACTGGAACTTCTATTTCATTATTCCCAATATGAAATAAATTGTTTTCGATATCAACATTTGGGATTGAGTGATACGTGTCGAAACTTATTAAGCCGCAAACATAGTTTCCATTTAGTTCGATTGGTGGAAAATAGTTTGCAACAAGATATGAAGAGTCTCCGTTTAATGTTAATGTAATTGACATTTTAAAGGCTGATGAGCGAATAAATTATTAATAAATTTGTAATGAGTTTTATGATGATGTGTTGTTGGCATTAATCCAAGAGTTGTGTTCTGATGAAAAGCCTAACCATTTAACGTAAATTTTGTTTCGTTTCCTTTTTAAAACTTTTTCAATTAAATATGTTTCTGGAAATTTAGTTTTCATTAGCTCAGACTCATAAAAACCACCTTTAATTTCGTGACCTTGATAGTCTTGTAATATATATGTATTAGGATTTGTATTTCTTATAGTTTTAATTTTAAATATTTCTGTAGTCCAATTCGGTGTGTAACCTTTTTCAAATATATGTTTATATTTACTTATTCGTACATTATCATTAACTTTAAACTTGGGTCTTTTAAAGACTTTCAAATTGTTGTAGACTGTATCCAATAACAATTTTTCATTTGATGAATTTACTTCAATAGGCGACATTTTTATAGTTCTATGGTAAGTGTTATTATATTTTTCAGCAAGTTGCTTATATATGTTTATCCATTTATATGTTCCCTGGCAACTAAACTCTTTCCACATCATTCCTTTAAAAGTTCTATTGAATCTTTCTATAATGGATGCCTTGAGAACACTGTATGTTGAATAATGATTAATTTCATTCAATTGCATTAACTGCTGAAATCGGCTGTTGAAAAACTCTTTACCATCATCAGTTTGTAAATTCTTTGGCTTACGATTGCTGTTTCTGAAAATATTTTTCATAGCGTTTGTCACGTTGATTGCGGATTTATTTTTTACTGCAGAGACCCAAGCCATTTTGGAAAAACCATCTATCACCGTTAAGAGATACTTAAATCCATTATTATCTGCTACGAAATTACCCATCTCAACCAAATCTGCTTGCCATAAATCATCGATTCCTTTTATAATAACTCGCCTTCTTTTAAAATGTTTGCGCGCTTGCTTATGAATTTCATTAACAATTTCTCTCTTATCTGAATTCATTTCCTTTATGCTAGTTGTTGCTAATTAATATGTAAACGGGAATTCTATATGTTTATATATATAATTTTTATCCTTTGATTTTAGGAAGTACGAGTTTTCGTTTTTTAACAACATCTACAACAGCATTTTTATTAATTGACTTAAATATAAATTCTTCAATATTTTCAAATCTTTCCTCGATATTCTTTAAGAAGCCTTCATTTGCAAAATGAACTTGATCAATCACTACTTTTTCAATAGCTTTAACATCGTCATCGATCCCTTTTGTAATTAACTCTCGTAATACTTTTACATCTCTTCTGATAACGTTTAATTGTGAATTATAATCGTTTTTAAGTTCCTCACTTTGATCCTTAATGGTTTTGATGATAATATGCATTTTGTTGATATCTTTTGCAATGACATCCATTTGGAAATTATATTTGTACGTACTTAACTTTAAATTATTTAGGTTACTCTTAATGGAACTTTCTCCAAACTTATTTATATAACTCATTTTTTATATATTATGTCAGCTTCTCTTAATTCTTCAACAATGGAAATTATTTCGTTTTTATGATTATTATGACCAGCACTTTCCGATGAAAGGAGTAAACGTAATCTGTCAACTAGTTCATTTGGATCATCCCAATATATATAATTAGATTTACGATTATCTGCAGTTTTCAATAATAATCCATTACCTTTTTTTAAAACATTGGGTTTCGTAGTAAATAAATGTTTTATTATATTAACATATTTATATGCTCGTGTACCTTTAATTTGACCATGTGGTTGATATTGTCGTTTGTATGCATTTGTACTCGTTAAAAGTTCTTTGTAAGTTTTCAAATCATTTTTAGTGTAATGTAGAGGTTTGGAATGAAAAACTAATTCAAATAATCCTGGAGTCATTTTCCACTTTATATTTCCTATTCGAATAGAATTATCTGCATTAAAATTTAATTCATTATTTGCATATCGCCAGTTTCCGCTTTCATCTATGTTGAATCCATAAACCATATCTACATATTTTTTTATTACGCAAGAGCAGTTCTATATTTTTGACTAGTGAGGACTTATTATTATCATTTTCGGGTACCTTGTAGTTGTTTTTATCGTCGTCATTATCCTCGTTAACTATTTGTAAATCTAGGTTTCTTTTTTTTGTTAGTATGTTATTAATCATATTATCGTCATAACCCTCAGCATCATCAAAGTTATCAGAACTATCATTGGATGGTAGTGATGGAAGTTTTGAATCTGATATATCATTATCTGATTGATAAGCATCTGATTTGTAATCAAGTGTTTTTTTAATTATCTTTTTTAACGATTTTTCTGTAGGTGTATATGCATCTTTCAATAAATCACCGGATTGATAATCATCAATTTTTTTAATTATCTTATTCAGAGGTTTCGTTACAGGCTTAAATGTATCTTCCAATAAATTGAGTCTATCCACTTCGTTCAATTTTATATTTTTCAGTTTTTCTTTTAATATGGTTCTTGTTTTAACAATATCTTTTAATAATTTGTTATTATTCATTTCGAACTAATTTGTAACTGGTGGTTATCTTCTTTGTATCTGATATTGATCTTGTTTGTATCTGCTTTATATCTGCTCTGTATCTGCTCTGTATCTGCTTTGTATCTGCTTTATATCTGCTTTTATCTGCTTTGTATCTGCTTTTATCTGCTCTGTATCTGCTTTGTATCTGCTCTGTATCTGCTTTGTATCTGCTTTGTATCTGCTTTTATCTGCTCTGTATCTGCTTTGTATCTGCTTTTATCTGCTCTGTATCTGCTTTGTATCTGCTTTTATCTGCTTTTATCTGCTTTTATCTGCTCTGTATCTGCTTTGTATCTGCTTTATATCTGCTTTTATCTGCTATGTATCTGCTTTTATCTGCTCTGTATCTGCTTTGTATCTGCTTTTATCTGCTCTGTATCTGCTTTGTATCTGCTTTATATCTGCTTTTATCTGCTCTGTATCTGCTTTTATCTGCTCTGTATCTGCTTTGTATCTGCTTTTATCTGCTTTTATCTGCTCTGTATCTGCTATATATCTATTCTGTATCAGCTTCTGAACAAAACCACTTAAAGTTGTATGAATTTATCAAAACCTTTTCTATATCGTCCGTTATTTACAGGATCATCCTTACTAATAACAACGAATCCATAGTTATCTTTCCAGCACTCACTACATATATCCATAAATTCTCTAAACGACATATCTCCAATAACATGATCATTATATATATGTCGTAAATTCATTTCATCTTGTTTAAATATTATGATCATATTCGCATTATCACGTATTAGATGTTTGGGAAATTTTGTATATGTTTGACATAAATAAAAGCAGTCAATATGCTTATGTCTTCCCATGCAAAAGTAATCTCTTATATTATCTTGTTTACCACAAATAACGTCATCAAATATTATTATGGAATTAGAATTTGCTTCAGCGGGACTTAAAACTTTTTCATTTTCCGAAAATGTAAAAAGATTAATTCCTTTTATCGGATCGATCAGTTTTTTAAGGTAACAGTATTTTGGTTGATATAAAGACTTCGAATATATATATAAGTTTCTGAAGCTAAGACCATTAGGACTTTCTATTAGACTAATCATGACGTTAGTTTTACCGCAATTTGAAGGTCCTACAATTAGTGCAGGTATTGAATTGGGTAATAATGTGCTATGTTTAATTTTAGTTTTCTTTTCTTGTGAACTAATCTGTTTTGCTATAAATTTAATCTTATATACGGAAATCACATCATTTTCATTTTTAGTATGGAACATATAAGACATATATATGTATATTAAAGACAAATAAACATTAACATGGTTATAAACTATAACAAAGGAGTTGGAGATAATCAGTGTAAGATAGGTAGCGGCTTAGTAAACAACTTAATAAACAAATTACCTATTGAACTACATTTACCTGGTTATCAGTTTTGTGGACCTGGAACAAAACTTGAAAAACGACTAGCGAGAGGGGACAAAGGAATAAATTTACTGGATGCGGCTTGTAGAGAGCACGACATTACATATTCAAAAACAAACTATATTAACGAAAGACATCAAGCAGATCAGGAACTAGCTGAAAAAGCCTGGCAACGAGTAACATCTAAGGATAGCAGTTTCAAAGAAAGAGCACACGCTTGGCTCGTAACAAACGCAATGAAAACTAAAGTGAAATTGGGTTTAGGTATGAAGGATACTAAAATTTATAAGCTCAAAAAACATAAGAAAAAGTTGACAAAAAGGAAAATATATAACAGGAAACTATTTTCATCTTCTATTAAAAATGCATTAAAAATTTTAAAAAAGGAAAAACCAGATAATATAAGATCTGCTGTCAAGATTGCGAAAAAATTCATACATCCAAAGCTTAAAGGTAAAAAGCATATTGAAGTTAATATACCAAGAGTTATTCCAGTGCCGAAAATCGGTGGATTTCTACCACTGGTTCCAATTTTAACAGCCTTATCAGCACTTGGAGGATTAGCTACAGGCGGATCTGCTATTTCTAAGGCTGTGAATGATATAAAAAATGGAAGAAAACAACTATCAGAAGCTATGCGGCATAATCAACATATGGAATCAATAGCAATGGGAAAAGGTTTATACCTAAAACCAAACAAAACAGGATATGGACTTTATTACAAACCAGCCTCAAAAAACTTTTAAATGATCTACCCAATAGACCATTAACTGAACTAGATATAATGAAATATTGCAAAAAACTTAAATATTTCAGAGGAGTTTTTATGTGCGATCGTTTGCCTAAAAAGCCATTTAGTCAGGAATGTGGTATTGTTAATTTAGACCATTCCAGCGGTCCTGGAACACATTGGGTGGCCTATTACAAAAATTATAAATACAAAGAATATTTCGATAGCTTTGGAAATTTGCAACCACCACAAGAAATAATTAATTACTTAAAAACACCTATTGAATATAATTTTCAACAAAAGCAAAAATTTAATACATTTAATTGTGGTCATTTATGTATAGAATTTTTATTTAATAAATATTATATAAAATAAATCTAAAAAACGTTGTTTCAATTTCAATACAGACATAAGTTTATTTTTTATTTTTTTTTTATTTATAAATATATACATACATTGATTTTTTTTTTTCTTAAACATATACATATATATACAAATTTGCTATACATATTTACAAAGAGCTGTTTATATATTCATAAGTACATAGCTTGAAAATAATAATTACAAATTAAATATCTAAATTCATAAAAAACTCGTCATCAGATGAACTGGTAATAAAATCTAGATATGAATCAGAAATATTCATAAAAATATCGTCATCTTTATCTGAATAAAATTCTTCAAATGTCTTCTGTCTATAATGCCCCCTAGCAAGTGTATTTATCTGGTTTTTATCAATAATTCTTTTATCATCAGAATAACTCAATACAACTTTATGTAACTTTTGAGTATACAACTGATGGTACTTGGATCTAAATGTATTCATAGAATCTGAAATAATTTGTTTTTCGAATAAAACTTTTTTATAATCTGCAATAGAATAATTCTTAATACAAGATTTTTTTATTCCTTTAGATTTCTTCACTTGATCCATCCCAACAGTTTCAAATGAATACATTTTTGATCGAAGTCCTACAAACTCTTTCATAATTTTTCCTTTATTTTCGTCTTTCATCATTCCAATGACTTTTTTGTTTAATAATGGTAAATTAAAAATGTTGTCAGGCTGATATTCGGATGTATCAAACCTCGAAGCAACATCTTGACGGATATCATCATAAAAATCATCTGTTTTTATGGAATAAATAAAAGAGTCCGTATCCATATAATTTAGAGATAAGTTTGTTCCAAACTTTGGCTGCATGTATTGATAATGGAAGTCATACATCTTCCACTTAGACAATTCTAATACAGCAAACCCTATATAAATGGGTTTGTTGTATTTGAACTTCATTATTTTGAGCTGAACTGCAAACATATTATCCGAGAACTGTGTTATACTCGAAAAGTTTGGTTTTGAAATCAATGCTCTTGCACCTAAATGGTTTCTCCTTGTAGTCTCCCACTCTGTGACAATTTTAACATCTTTGTGCTTATGGATATTTTCCATAGTTTTTCCATAAACCGCATTGTTAAGCAATTTAAAGAAATCTTTTTCAAACGAATTTTTTGCTATTGTTCTGTAATGAGTGTTTATATCAATATATGATTTAAGCCAAGGAGATTGCTTAAATTTTAATGCCCTGTACACTTTTTTTAATATCAACCCATTTCTGAGGCATTGCTTAAGCACTCTATAGTGAATTTGATATTTTGATTTAGATGTGAGGTCAGCTATAAGTTTTCTGCATTTAGAATCACCGACCGTTTTATTTTCTGGGCAAAAAGGTAGATCATTATGTTTATCATGTATATGTTGGGGATACTCTAAATCTACTTCCAAAATATATCCAACAGTTGATGTATCTGATATATTATTCACATCTAAAATACGAAGATTTTCCTCATTAACCCACTCAAATTTTCCGTATGGTAGGTACTCTGACATTGCCCAACCATATAAATTGTTACCGTCTAAGTACATCAAGTATTCTGAAGGCTTATTACAATCATAATCCTCCATATATTTATTATTTGCCTTAGTATACCTCTTTGAACATTGTACTAGACCCCCTCTGATAGCATCTTGCACAAAATTGTACATATTAATATCCGTAAAAAGTTCTAGTTCTATTTTTGTGGTCTTAAGCATGGCATCCCATGATAGAGAAGGGGCAGTATAATATTGACATGGATCAAGCTTGTAAATACTTTTACAAATTTGCCTAAAATTTTGAAAAATTTCAGTTAGCAATAGAACGTCAGTTTTTAAATATAATAAGGTATAATCTAGCATATTTTTACAGTTAAAGGTTTTCCAAACTTTCTTGGCATGTTCGGAATCATCCAAAGAGCATTCGGAATTACTTAAATAATTATAAAACTTTTCTTGAGCGGGAAGATGATCTTCATTAAAGCGCTCCATTGAATCCATATAAGAGTAAGGAAATACTCCCTTTCTTCTTATCAAATTGAATTCTTCTTTTTGAGGAAACAATTTATTGAGGATGTGAAAATTATCATCACTTAAATTGTTTGCCAGCGATTCTAAGCTGGAGGCCATAAATCGGAAAGAGTCTAAAAAACGAATTTCAAAACTCTCTTTTTCTCCGATTCTAATGAACTTTGAAAGTGAAATATATAATTCTTTATTAAGAGGAATTACTTTCATATCACCATCAAAGTTAGAAAGTTCTTTTATAAACAAGTGACAATCATAAGAGGAAAAATTATGAAAGAAAACTGGTATAAACTTAGCAGTTCTATAAAGAAGATTGCATGAGTTATGCGCTGACCCTCTATACTTGCCTGTAAAATGACAATGGTCACGCACTTTGTCATTTCTTAAAATTTTTCCACAAATGTGACAATTTGTGGAGAGAGCATATTCAATTTTTTCGTCATTTGTCAGTGGCGTCATTGGTACTGTTTTTGATAAAAAGTTTATATAAATGTCCGTCAGGTCGTTAATTAAATTTACTAAAAAAACTCTAGGTGCATCATCACCAAAATAAATACTAAACCTATCTAAATTATTATCAAAACTACATTTTATAAAATAGCTAAAAGCACATGGAATGTGCTTTTCTATGTTACCACCTGTTGTTGCTGTTCCTCCTCCTCCTCCTCCTACCTTTTCAAGATATGCCTCGAAATCGGCATATACAACAAAAGGTACGTCTAATTGTTTGTGATAATTTTCAAATTTTAGTATTGTTTCCCCATTCCTCGGCATAATGGCAACAACTTTTTTGCAACCTAGCTTGTGCTCCTCCATCATCCTTTCATTATGTGAATACTGCAGACATGCATTACATAACAAAAGTTTTGCTTTGTGCCCAGTTATGCTGCTTCTTATTAGCCTGAAATATATAATTATTAAATGTGAATTAGTTAAAATATAACATATAATATAATATATATATATATGTATATGGTTTCGTATAATTACCTAGAGATATCTCTTATTAGGACGTAATGAGAATATCCATCTTTCGATATCAGCAACAGGTTGACATGATTGATTTTCTCATTCCCAGCTAAATGGTACGGTCCAACGATGGACTTATCTTCTAGTCCGAACACATTTACGCTAATGTTATGATTTTGTTCCTCAAACGTTTTGATAGATTTAGTTCTCATAGGAAATTCTAAATTTTCAAAATTTAGAGTCCTATTATTAATAGTTATTATGTTGGAACTAATATCTATTGAATCATCATGTAGCGCAGCTGGGCAGAGTGCTGCAATGATACACCATTTGAAGCAATAATCGTCGTTGTTTTTAATATTTAAGCAGGCGTTTTTGCGTTGAATCCACCGTGGGAGAGGGATGTATCCTGATCCCTTAACAAACTCTGCTTTATTAATATTAATATATAATTTTTTAATTGTAATAAGGCTCCATCCGCTGTCCCTTTCTTGAAACTCTGACATTTTACGAGCAATTTCCTCGCTTTGTTCCTTAAATATTTCTAAAAGATCATTGCTTATTGTAATAAATTTCATTTTGGAGCGGTGCGAAATCATGCAGGAATGTATCTCATCATCCACTATTTTTATATAATCACATTCCAGCTCCATGTTGTATTTAAATGTCAGATGATGGATTTGTGCATCTGATAATATTTTCAAAGAATTTCTTTGAACTGACTCAAAAAATTCTTCAGGAAATAAAATTTCTTCCCTCTCATTTTTGTATGAGAAAGTTTGAATTCTATTTTTGAACGCTGTGGATTCCAGTATGAAACTGGAATCATTATTTACTTCATCGTTCTTTGAATTGATCATTGTGGTGGAGGATGTAGATGCATGAGTCTTCTCATGCATTTTTAAATTGTTTTTGTCTCCAAACCACTTGTGACACTCTACACAATGCTGACTTTCATGAATCTCAGCCATTTTCTTTTCACCAAAAACGCGTGGGCAATATTTGCACTTCATTTTTATTTTTTCAGAGATTTTTAATTATTTTTATCAATAATGATTGTTTAACTGTTATTTTACGACTGTTAGAAAATTATATGTTGTTGCTCATAAAATAATTTTCAAGTATAAAATAATTTTCGAATATATATATATATATTAAGAAAGAGATAGACTAATTTAATATTATCACTCAAGTATATGTTTACCTCTCTCTCAAATGAGATTAATACATAATTTCACTTATATAATACGTAGAACATGTAAATATTAGTTTATAACTTTCATATCTAATTATAAAGCATGAAAGAGATGCACTGACATTACCCTGAAATAATTGTGTGGTAGAAACCTGATTTGAGTATTTCAGTTGGGCTATAAAATTTCAAAATCTGAAGAGAAACGAAGAATGGGGTAGAAAGGAAAACACTTATATCAAGAATATAATTATTTCACTCACACATCAATTTTTTAGATTGCTTGTATTAGTATTGAGGTATCTACGACTATCTTTAATATTGAAGTAGCTACGACTATCTTTAATATTGAAGTAGCTACGACTATAAAAAGCAAACATTTAAGGGATATTGCTTATTAATGAAAATGAATTCCTTAATTTACAAGTGTGAGCTCTGCTTAGAGCTCAAAGGAAAATTAATAAAATTTTCCAATGTCGCAAATAAAAAACGAAATTTTTTAAATAAACACAATTTTGAATACTGTAAAGCGAAGAGTTACAAGCATCAACAAGTTACAACATCAGCATTGTTGTCATCAACATCATCATCATCAAAATCAGCGTCCTCAACCTCAACATCATCATCAACATTATCATCAACATCATCAACACCGTCATCATCAAAATCAGCGTCCGCCGCATCAACAACACCATCAACATTATCATCAACACCGTCATCATCAAAATCATCAACACCGTCATCATCAAAATCAGCGTCCTCCGCATCAGCGTTGAACAAAATTATATACCAATTTAAAATCGAAAATGATGATTTTTTAAAATATATTGAATATTAAAATAAAAAATATAAATAAAAATTTAATTAAAAAATCTTGTATTTTATTTGGCAGAAATCATTAGGGCTACTAATAAATTTTTTAAAAATTTTTATATACAGTTTCCATAAAAAAAAATTTACATTAAACAAAATTTCATTGAACAGATATTAAAATACTATTTTATTTAAAGAAATTTGACAACATTGCGTTTTACAAAATAAGGCTTTTATTTCAAATGTAAGTTGCTCATACTTTAATACACTTTTGGAATTTTGCCTCCTTCCCAAGTACAAAAGGGTTGCGAGTTTGGAATATAGAAGCCTTCATTGTCTTCAATAGTTTTTTCTTTTTCGTCAGGAAGTATCTCCGCCAATTCTAATGTGTATGAATAATTTTCTAGTTTTTTTGTTAAAGAAAATTTTTCATCCCCAGCCCCTTCAATTATTTTGTCATCTAAGCTATTGTAGCGTTTGGGAAGATATAGCATTCCATCCTCGAGCTCTGCAATCACTATATTTCCATATTTGGTCTTATGACGAAACATCATTATCACTTTATATGGCCTTGTTGGTTGTAATTCCTTCACAGATATATATGATTTTGCTTTCAGTTTATTAAAAGCCTCAACAACCTCAATGTTTGTAATATTTTTCGATGTCATAGTTGGCTAGCAAAGGATTGCAGTGAGTTAATGAATAGTAATATTTCAGAAGCTGCGTTTTTATATCAATTTATTTGCTACACATTAAACAAAATATTTTAATCAGGAGAGTTTTGTTTTCTGAAACTAAAATTTTCATCTCTTAATATTTTTATTCATACCTTCATAATTACTCTTACTTAGTTTCTACATAATAATGAAAATGCCTCCTCTTATGTTTTAAATAATTTATTTCAAATAATTATATTATATGCAAATGTTCTCAAATATACATCTTCAAATTCATTTAAACATATATACATACATATGTAAAAAAAAATTATGTATAGTTAAGAGTTACAACAAACATACAATTCTTTTCCCTTTTTCTTCTTACCTCCCCCACAGCAATAAAAACCAAATTTATAGCATTTAATGAGAACAAACAAACGCACAATTAATACACAAGGCTTGTTAAAATAAAATTCGTCCTTCAATTTTTATATTTTCATCCCAAAATAAAAACAAAAGAATACTCTTTTCCCTTTTTCTTCTTACCAGCCAACAGCAATAAAAAAGCAATTTATAAACGTACAGATAACAGCATTTGCAAAATGATAAGCAACCCATATTTCACACTAAAGCCGGTGTTTATAATTACAAAAAACAAAAAGGTTTCTATTGACGATTTCAAGTGATTTAAGAGACAGAAATAGGTACAACTATTATTAAAGAGACAAACCGACAGACAAACATAAAGGCTCGTTAAACAAAAAGTCATCCCTAAAATGTTTCATCACATCAAGTGTGCAATGAAAATAAAAAAATTCTATTCAACAGCAATAAACATTTTCTTATGCACTTGCATTTCACACAAAAAAAAAATCATCCCAAATTTTTTTTCATCTCAAATTTTCATCTCTAAAATCATCCAAATAAATATCATCCCAAAAAATTCATCCCAAAAAGATGATTTTTTTTTACCTTCCCCATTTCCCTACTACTAACTAGAATTTTTCACTCCATACTGTTTTGTGTAAAACCAAATGTGTTTGGGATGAGTCGAACCTGCAATGTCTTGACTAATAAACTAACGTACTTACCAAGGCGAATTCAGTATCAGGTGACCTTATCAGCCCAGCTGATCATCAGCTGTTGCTACCAAATTGAGCATTTTGAAACAAAACGTCAAAATTTGCTTAGAAATCTTCTGACAGATTGGTTTTGTAGCAAACTACGTGTTGTTTTTTCTGTTGTAAAATTGTTGTAGCGATAAGGTCACCTGATACTGAATTCGCCTTGGTACTTACCACTCAGCTAAAGAGCAAATCGCTTTTGGATACGCAAATAATGAATACACGCAAAACATGATTTCTTTTGTTTCTTCTAATCTAAAAATAACTTTGTTGAGTAAAAAAAAACAAGCCACGACGTTTTTCGGCTTCTTGTCCGAATTCACACGTATACAACACGAGCATTTAAAGAAAACAACAACATCAGCACATGACCACGTTGAGTCAATCAACAAGCAAGGAAAACACCAACACAAACAAATTAAATTAAATGATACAGTTTTTTTATATGAAACAAAATTGAAACAAATAATTTACTGGAACAGTAAAAATATTTACCGAAACTAAATTTTATTTCAAAACACACGTTTGTTTGAAATTTTTTTGCGAATAATTTTTTCTGTGTATGATCGCAAAAAACTACTTAAGGGCCACTCAGACTATTATACATGTATAAAGACTTTCATCACACTTTACGAAAAAGAAATCTAAACACATTTGTTTCGACTATCAAAAAATCTAACGTAAATTGACATTTTATGTTCACACCATCACACCTCATATTACATTAAAAACACAAGTATAAAGCAAACAGCTGTTGAGGATTAACATGCCTACATTAATCTTTGATTTCCGGCGGTAAAGCAGTTTCATGTACGCTGTGGTCGTGCCGGCCTCTGAAAATAGACGGCGGTTAAAGTAGTTGATTTAAATAAGATAAATAAAAAGAAAATACGATAGTTTCGTTAACTTTCAGACATGTCTTACACGAAAAATTATTCAATACGATAAGCACATTCAATATTTATATCCGTTTTAATACAAAGACATATAACATAAACGACGGCACGGCATCGGCGTCGGAACAGACGGCTTGTTAGTTTGGATTTTGTAATAATGCAACCCTGATCAGACGAAAAGTATTATCGTTTAGAAAATTTTCAAAAAATGGTCAAGTATTATGGGATGTCAAATTTTTATCGTATTATTTACCATTCGTTATGACATTTTGCATTCACAATATCGCACTTGCACGTATTATTTGAATTTTTGACATGTATTAATACAAAGTATAATAGTCTGAGTGGCCCTTTAGTCAGTAGTGCTACGGCCTAGTGGCGGATTTTAAATGACAAGCTAATGTTAAATGTCAATAGATGATTACATGGGCTAGGGTACACCTAGTCAGTAGTACTACTGACAATGTCACTAGTAAATCAGTGCAATTTTACTATTCGCATTTACTGCAGGGCGTATACATAGCTTTCTGTGTGTTAGTGTTTTTTGTATGCATTTGATATTTGCTCCCTCTAGTCAGCCTAGAACCATATGTCTCTATGTCAAGACTATTTTCTCTAGCGACAATTGCACTAGTTGAAATGTCGACAAGTTTCCTTTTACGCGCGAGTAGAAATACGTTAGAGACAACAGTTCTAGTGTATTTCTTGTGACATTGTCAATGCCCGCGTCAATATGTAGTTTGTTTTTCTCATTTATTGTGCTATGCAATAATGTTAAAAACTTACGTACATATGTATGTACGTATGTATTTATTTAAGTTTGTTGCCCCAACCCTTGTAGACGAGGGTCACTAAAACGTACTAGTGAATCTTTAGTTCAAATGTTTCCATATGGTCGTAAAAGAATAGTGCTAAAGTCTACTGGTAGATTTTCAATACCAACTCTATTTTATATGCCAATAGGCGATTACATCGGCTGGGGTACACCTGTCCAGTAGTACTATTGACAATATCACTAGTATATCACTACAATTTTACTATTGACAATGAGCGAGGAAATATCGATATTGTAGACTAGAGCCCCTAAAATTTACTAGTGAATCTTTGGTGCCAATGTCTCCATGTGGTCCCAAAAGAACTACTTAATCAGTAGTGCTACTGTCTAGTGGTGGATTTTCAATGACAAGCTAATGTTAAATGTCAATAGGTGATTACATTGACTGGGGTACACCTAGTCAGTAGTACTAGTGACAATGTCACTAGTAAATCACTACAATTTCACTATTCGCATTTCCTGCAGGGCTGTTTTTTAAGTTGTGTGTATTAGTTTTGTGCTGGTGATGCGCAGTGATGCAAACTTTTTTTGGCTCTAAAAGCATATCAATATTTAAAAAAGCACTTAAAAGCGCAATTTTGATATCTAAACGATTGAAGTTAAATAAATTTTAATAATGTTTAACATTTTCTAAGATTTTCTCTATTTCGGCAACAACATTTCAACATTTTGATTTATATCAGACGATAAAGGTATGCTTTACATTGAAAAAATAAATACACCAAGTTTTTATTAACGTAATTTTAAGAAATACACAAATTTCTCTTATTTTGGCACTAACGCTCAAAATTTGGCGTTTTGAGTCTTCAAAAAGCACTAAAAATAGTGCCAAAAGCACCAAGTTGGCATCGCTGTTGATGCGGGGTTGTGCCTGGTTGAAAATTATGCCGACCACAAAATCACCCTCTTTGCCTCTCTCACATACAATCTGGCATGTTATGCCAGCATAATTTTTCTCGTGTGTGAAATGCCAGTATGTATTACATTTTTTACAAAACAAAAATAATTGGCAACATTTTACACCTTATTTGCAAATAGTTTTCGAGAGTTACATGATTATAACAGGTACATGCACAAGCCCAGCCTGTTTTTGTATACATTGCAGATAAATGTCAAACTTTGCTTACAAGCTGCAAAAATGTTAGTGTATGTGTGTGAATAAAATGTTGATAGTGTTGCCAATGAATTTACACAAGGCTGTGTCTGCAATTACACATTGAAGAAAATTACACTACAATTCTCTTGTGTAGGTTAAAATTAAAAGAAAGATAAATGAAAATAGAACCCAAAGTGGAATTACACAGAGATTATACAAGAATTTAATTCCATGGCCTACACATGTGAGTAGAAATTACACACCATTTAACTAGACACAGATTGGCAACACTGAATAACTATAATCATGCAGGAATGCCGCGTCTGCAATTGTACTTAAGTTACCCTGTAATTGCTATTTTTATAAACAAAAGACATTTGTTTCTGACAATTTTTCGTTTGTTTATACCAACAAAATACATGTGTTTTTTGGTGTTGGAATTTTGTTGTAGTCGTGCATGTACCTAGTATAATTGTATCATGGAGAGTTATTAACTTACAATAAAACAAGTAATACCGTGTTCAGACATACCCCTTAATTGCGCAATTAGATCATTTTTTGCAATTAAGACCTGAATTGACAACAATTTACCATACAATAAATCAATTAATAAATTGAGCAATTACTAGTTAATTGTATCACTAATTGCGTAAAACTCGAAATGCAACCCTGGTCATAAATGTTTTTATTAAGAACTGTGTTCAGTGAGCAGAAAAATTTCCTATAATGGCGAGCCAAATGTCAAAAAATATACAAACATATAAACAAAACAAATATACATACGTACATACATGTAAAGAAAACAAACTGAACAATATGAACTCCAATAAATAAATAAACAAAAAATAAATGGCTGGTGAAGAAGTTTTTTTAAATTCATAGATAAATTTATTAACAAATATCTTTTATAAATAGGAAAAAAAATTTAGAGGAAGAGGCTCACGTGGACTGAGGCCAGTGAAGCTGCTCTATTGGAGTTGTGGCCATGTCGAATAGAGGAGCTTCGTGGCCAAAGAGAAAACGGTCACGTATATAATGAGAAAGCGGATAAGCTGCAGAAGTTGGCCTTTCCATACAATCCGCGCGATGTGCACGTTAAGTTAAAAAATTAGTGCAAGGGGAAATAGCTGCTGCTTTCGTAAGCTTTGTAAAATTGACAAGTTTACCTTTTCCTTTTTTTAAGCACTGATAATTTTTAATCAAATCGATCGCATTGACTCCAAGAGCTCCATATTTCTGTTATATGCAAGTAAAATTTCTTTTAAACCAAAATTTGCATCCAATTTGAAAATTTACAAACACAAATATTCACAAAACAAATAAAAACAATGTTTTTCCAGCTGTCAAATGATAATTGAGTCAGCTAAATTGAGTATGTGTGAACAGTAAATTTAATTGCGCAATTAAAATTAAATTGACTCAATTAAAAATGCATGTCTGAACACGGTATAAGAGTGCTATATTCGGCTGTGCCGAATCTTATATTCCCTTTACCAACGTATGTATATATACATAGTATACAGATACATACATATGTAGGTACATACATACATATATGTTTTGTGATAAAATTTATAATTTTTTGTTATATTGCAATTTTTAGTAAGTGACCTCTTGGTTTTTATCGACTAAAGAATTTGCTTGAGTAAAGATCTTCCTAAAATATGAAATATGTTTAACTGAAAAAATAATTATTTTTTGTTATTTTTTACCCAATTTTTTTTAAATTTCCAATCCTGGAACCATAATTTAAATTTTTCTGGTTTTAATACGAGTACTAATTTATTTCTTTCTAAAATATAGAATATATTTAATTATCAAAGAAATAACTAGCTTTATTTAATTAGTTTTATATATAAAAAAGTGTACTTTTCCCAACCTTGGAATCATCATTTTAGATTTTTTTGTTCCTTAAAAAATACATATATAAAATATGTTAAGTGAACAAAGATTTTAGATTTTTTGTTCCTTAAAAAATATGTAAAATATGTTAAGTGAACAAAGAGAAAAATAAACAAAGAAAATACTAGTTTGATTTAGTTACTTTAATATCAAAATAAGGTCAGTAAAGTGCGTTTTTGACTCGCGCACGAAGGGTTCCGCACATTCGGTTTTGAGAAATTTTTTAATGTGGCGTTTTTACTTTTTTTAAATTTTTTTAAATTTAAACGATTTTTGTAGTTTTGTCGTTTTTTTGCCCGTTTTGGAGACTTTTTTCTGTTTTTAGGGATTTTTTTCATTTTGGCCTTTTTTTTCATTTTGATTTTTTTTTTGTTTTTGGGGTTTTTTTCATTTTGGTGATTTTTTTTCATTTTGGTGATTTTTTCATTTTGGCGATTTTTCCAATTTTTCTCGATTAATTTTAGTCTTAGATTTTTTTTAATTTGTTGCTTTTTTTCGTTTTGGCGATTTTTTTTTGTTTTTGGCGATTTTTTTTGTTTTTGGTAATTTTTTTTCGGTTTGGCGATTTTATAATTTTTTGATTTTTTAGTTTTACCGTTTTTGAAAATTTCAAGAGTTTTGCTCTTACGGTTTCCAAGATACAGCAAGTTGTAAAAATTGCATAGTCAAAATTGCAAGTCAAATTTTTTTAAAATTTTAGTGTTAATTTTTGTAGTCTGTATAAAAATACACTAACCTTACAAATTTCAAGTGTATATACATACATACAATTGTATGTACATATGTATGTATATTACATGGGATTTAAAAATTTTTCATTGCTCGTTTTGAAACACCCTTTAATTTCCAATTCTCATGTATATGTTGTTGTAGCGGCCAAAGGTGTACATACTCTCTCCAAATTTCAGGTCCGTAGCTCTTACAGTTCCCGAGAAAATACCCTGTGATAGACAGACGGACAGCGTAGCGAAAATAATAGGGTTCCTTTTCACCTTTGGAGTACGGAACCCTAAAAAGGTTAAATTTTCCAGCTGTGAAGCTGTGGTTTTTATTTTTCAAATTTTCTATACCCAACTTTTCTTTCCAAAACATAATATATATTTATAAATAAAAATATGAAAAAAAATTATTACACCTAGTTAATTTTGTATATCACAAAAAGTGTACGTTTCCCAACCCTGGAATCATAATTTAAAATTTTTCTGATTTCTTACACCAATCTTTTTCTTTTAAGAATTTAAGATATTTTAATTTTATAGATAAAAAGGAAAAATTAGTCTTAGTAGGTTATTTTTATATAACAAAAATTTTAAAGTTCCCAACCCTGGAAACGCCTTTTTGATTTTTTTAATTTTTTTCATATTTTTAATACAAATTTTATTCGTACTGAAGTATAAAATAAGTTTATTTTACAAAAAAATTAAAAAAATTGTGTAATCTAGTTATTTTTATATGGCGAAATTAAATTTTAATTGGAAATTAAAGGGTGTTTCAAAACGAGCAACGAAAAATGTTAAAATCCCATGTAATATACATACATACTATTGTATTTATATACACTTGAAATTGGTAAGGTTAGTGTATTTTTATACAGACTACAAAAACTAACACTAAAATTTCAAAAAATTTAAATTAAAGGGTGTTCCATCAGTTAATGCAATTTTGACTATGTAATTTTGACAAATTGCTGTATATTGGAAACCGTAAGAGCAAAACTCTTGAAATTTTCAAAAACGGTAAAACTAAAAAATCAAAATATTATAAAATCGCCAAACCGAAAAAAAATCGCCAAAAACAAAACAAAGTCGCCAAAACGAAAAAAAGCACCAAATTAAACAAAAATTCTAAGACTAAAATTAATCGAGAAAAATCGGAAAAATCGCCATAATGAAAACAATCGTCAAAATGAAAAAAAAAATCACCAAAATGAAAAAAAATCGCCAAAATGAAAAAAAACCCAAAAACAGAAAAAAATCAAAATGAAAAAAAAACGCCTAAATGAAAAATATCCCCAAAAACAGAAAAAAGTCTCCAAAACGGGCAAAAAACGACAAAACTAAAAATAACGTTTAAATTGAAAAAAACTTAAGAGTAAAAACGCCACATTAAAAAATTTCTCAAAACCGAATGTACGGAACCCTTCGTGCGCGAGTCAAAAACGCACTTTACTGAACTTATTATGATATTAAAGTAACTAAATCAAACTAGTATTTTCTTTGTTTATTTTTCTCTTTGTTCACTTAACATATTTTATATATTTTTTAAGGAACAAAAAAATCTAAAATTATGATCCCAAGGTTGGGAAAAGTACACTTTTTTATATATAAAACTAATTAAATAAAGCTAGTTATTTCTTTTATAATTAAATATATTCTATATTTAAGAAAGAAATAAATTAGTACTCGTATTAAAACCAGAAAAATTTAAATTATGGTTCCAGGATTGGAAATTGAAAAAAAAAAATTGGATAAAAAAATAACCAAAAATAATTATTTTTTCAGTTAAAAATATTTCATATTTTAGGAAGATCTTTACTCAAGCAAATTCTTTAGTCGATAAAAACCAAGAGGTCACTTACTAAAAATTGTAATATAACAAAAAATTATAAATTTTATCACAAAACATATATATGTATATATGTACCTATGTATGTATCTGTGTACTATATATACATACGTTGGTAAAGGGTATATAAGATTCGGCACAGCCGAATATAGCACTCTTACTTGTTTCATGTATAATGTTCTTACCATTTTGAATTTTATAAAAATAACTAAATACTATATCATATTAAAATATGTCGTTCAGGTATGTGACGGAAAACGATTTCAAAACAATCATTTTGTAAAGGTGTGATGAATTCCGAACGATTTTAAGTATCATTTTTGAGCTTATATTAAATTACTGATTTCTAACAACCACACGAGAAAATAAAATATAAACCATGTTATAGGGCTGTGAAAAGAAACTTATCAAAAATGTCTGGAAAAGCTATTGAAAACATGTTTTAAAATTATTGAAAAAACGACTATCGGAAATATATCACACCTTTTATCGTTTTCAAATTGGTTTTGTGTTTAAATTGTTTTTCATCACATTTGCATATTTTTTATTATTATTCTATTTCTAGCCAAACTTAAGCTTTCGAGCATTATTTAATTCAATAAAAATCATAATTTTCTATAAATAAATATAAATCCTATTTTGCCCAAAAAATTTTAAATTTATAACAAAATTAAAATTGTTCAAATAG
Organism: Tachina lurida; assembly: GCA_944452675.1. Classification (NCBI taxonomy): domain Eukaryota; kingdom Metazoa; phylum Arthropoda; class Insecta; order Diptera; family Tachinidae; genus Tachina; species Tachina lurida. Next base: position 113,507,616 of record OX101753.1, on the reverse strand, counting down.
AAAATTTTGGAACCATTTTGAATTGAGGCCATATAACATGGAGCCTATGAAATACATTTATTAACTGCAGTGCTACCAACCACTGAATATTATCGTCTTTAACCGTCCCTTGTCTTGTTTTACACCGCTGTTATCGACATAGTTTAAAATATTTGTTTTAATGTTTAATTTGTACAATATTTAGTAATAATTGCACATATATGTATATACTAACAACAATAATTTTTAATAATAATATTTCTCATTAGCTCCAATTCGTGGTGGTAGCTCTTATTTGTGCTGCAAAATAAAACACTGTCATCACTACTATCTACATCTATTACCTGCATAATAAGAAGCAGCACACTATTATTGACATTTTGTATAAAGTCTGCGAATTTAAAAATATTTACGAAGTTGTAAGTTTGATGTGTTATAACTTCTGAATTCCACAATTTAAAAAAGTAATTTTGTTTTCTATCGATTGCTATATGTTGCAACACGATAATATAAGTAGTTTCTATTTTTCTTTTGTCCTTATTTTTGTGCTTTCGACGAGTTTTCTAGGATATAACTTCTGAAATGAAGTATTTAAGAAAATGACAGACATAATTTCTGAAAGGTATTTATATTATCTATCGAAGGATATATAATTTTATATCTGACAGATAATAGTTACTATTTTATGCGCATTAAACTTTTTTGTTAAATTTTAATGATATAAAATTTTTTATTTGGACATAACTTCTGAACTAAAGTAATTCAGAATATACGAGTTACATATTTGAAAAGGTATTTTGATTTCCTATCGATTGGGATATAGTTAATTGGGCACAATCAATACATTTCATTTTATATGCAAGAACAAATTTTTGGTTGGAGTAATTTTCGAGAGTGTTTTTCTCCATAGTTATTCAAATAAAAATAATGACATCTGTTAAATCTGATTCTACTCATACGAGAGCACAAAACTTAATAATTTTTTTTTAATAAAAGAAAAAATTACTTATTTTTAATGATTTGCAAAATCAGTATTTTTTCCACAGTTTGTTTACATATTTTACTAGGCAAATTACCACGAAGTTGCCACTAGCACACTTAATGGAAAAAACTGTATTATCACAAAAATTATGTAAATTTGTAAAAGTTTGATGGACTATAACTTCTGAACTAAAGTAATTCAGAAAAAGAAAGTCACCAATTCTGAAAAGTATTTTTGTCCTTTATCGATTGTTATACTTCTAAATAGTGCATAACCAATAGTTTTGGTTTAATAAGACGAAAGCTTTTGTCTATTTTTAACGACCAAAAAAGTTTTCTGTACTATAACTTCTGAACTAAAGTAATTCTGAATAGTACAGTTATCAGTTCTCAAAGGTATTTTAATTCTCCATCGATTGGCTTATTTGTCAATAGCGCACAGTCAACCCTTTTGGTTTTATAGGTAAAAACTTTTTTCGACACTAAAAAGTTTGCTGGGCTATAACTTTAGAACTAAAGTAAATCTGGATATAACAAGCATAATTTCTTAAAAGTATTTAAATTCCGCATCGATTTGTATGTGTGTCAATAGCGCACAATTAACCATTTTGGTTTTATAGGTAAAAACTTTTTTCGACACTAAAAAGTTTACTGGGCTATAACTTCAGAAATTAATGACGCCATCGTAATCAGGAGACAAAAATACATAAGGATCGGGCCTTTTTATTTGCATTCTGTACTTATGATTTGACTAGGCTAAAGCTCGTATCGTTCTGTAAGAAAAATTACATTTCATAATTATTAATGAGCAAATAGCTCTAAAGTTAATTGCAAATATTCTGACAAGCACTTAGTAGAACGGAACAATTAGCTGTTTTCGAAGGCCACTGCACCTTCATCATCCGCGTTCTCTTGAGTTTGTTTTCAGTTCAAATGGAAAATATGAATTGTTCTGATTCATAATTTTACAATTTGCTGAAAGCTTTTTTTAAAATTAAAGCTGAATTTTACCATATCTAAGGGCCAATTTCACTAACTTATTTAAATATCAATTCATATTTAAAAGTAATTTTTCCTTACCATTGTCATTTGCTCTTTACTAATTATGCACATGTTAATTAATTTGTTATTTTTTGTTCTAATTGGCCTGTCACAAACAAGACTAATTTTTCTGGCCGCACAATTTTTGTTCTTTTAAGAACACACGAGACTAATTCATCCGGCATAAAAATGTATGCGTATACATAGCCTTGTGTGTGTTAAGGGCCACTCAGACTATTATACATGTATAAAGACTTTCATCACACTTTACGAAAAAGAAATCTAAACACATTTGTTTCGACTATCAAAAAATCTAACGTAAATTGACATTTTATGTTCACACCATCACACCTCATATTACATTAAAAACACAAGTATAAAGCAAACAGCTGTTGAGGATTAACATGCCTACATTAATCTTTGACTTCCGGCGGTAAAGCAGTTTCATGTACGCTGTGGTCGTGCCGGCCTCTGAAAATAGACGGCGGTTAAAGTAGTTGATTTAAATAATATAAATAAAAAGAAAATACGATAGTTTCGTTAACTTTCAGACATGTCTTACACGAAAAATTATTCAATACGATAAGCACATTCAATATTTATATCCGTTTTAATACAAAGACATATAACATAAACGACTGCACGGCATCGGCGTCGAAACAGACGGCTTGTTAGTTTGGATTTTGTAATAATGCAACCCTGATCAGATGAAAAGTATTATCGTTTAGAAAATTTAAAAAAAATGGTCAAGTATTATGGGATGTCCAATTTTTATTGTATTATTTACCATTCGTTATGACATTTTGCATTCACAATATCGCACTTGCACGTATTATTTGAATTTTTGACATGTATTAATACAAAGTATAATAGTCTGAGTGGCCCTTTAGTGTTTTTTGTATGCATTTGATATTTGCTGTTGAAAAATTATGCCAAACACGAAACCCCTCTCTTTGCCTCTCTCACCAACAAACTGGCTTGTTATGCCAGCAGAATTGTTCTCGTGTGGTATTCCGTTAAGACAAACTTTTTTGGTTTGGTGCTATTAAGTATTTTATTATATCATTAATTTTTAGATAGTTTAATTATTATTGTTCGAACTTTATTTGTTTTCTGTATTTAAAGCAGCTACGTCCAACCCATGTGCACAATGTGCAAAATTTTATTATTATTAAGAGCTTTTTGTGCTTTCACACCGACGAGAATACAACATCCCAAAAAAACACAGCAGACACCAATGCTTGCTCTTTCTTTTGCAAAGAAACAAGAACAAATTTAAGAGCTTTCAAAGCTGTTTACCTCAAATGTAAATATCAGTGTATGTGTTTTTTGACGTAGCTGATTTAAAGTTAAGTATATAAAACAGAAATCTACATCAACTAACACCACACACAGTGGACCAAACACAAGGAACGCTGATGAGAAGGTGCCGTGACCTTCGAAGACAGCTAGTTGTTCCGTTCTACTAGTGTTTGTCAGAATATTTACAATTAACTTTAATGTAATGTGTTCATTAAGAATTATCACATGTAATTTGGCTTAAAGAACGATACGAACTAATCAAATCATAAATACAGAAAATAAATTTTATTAATGCAAAAATATCTATACTACGGAATCAATAATATGGCAATACCGTCACGCTAGAAGTGATACCGCAACTGCTGAAGAATACCGCAGCAGCGGAATAAATGATTTAAAATGTTTCTTCAGTGCAAACAGTTTTGCCAGTTTAGGGGATTTGTCCCCAAATTGGGGATTTTTTTCACAATTGGGGATGAAAATCTCGTACTGCGGATCTGGGGATTTTAGGGAATTTTGTTTTATAATTGATGGTCAAACAAGAACGATTCTTGTACTAAGAAATATGCGTCTGGCAAGTCTAAAAATGTGTGTTACTATTCATAGTGTATGGTTTCTAATAAAGAAGAAGTATCAAGGCAGATTAACCAATAATGAACAATACCAAAAAAAATACGCAACAAAATGCAATACGACTTTTTGGAAGCGGAACCCTTTCGCGGACAGTGACGTGTATAGCCGTCATAACAAAGGTTTCTGGTGGGACATGACGTTCATACATGTCATAAACATTTTTACCGCTAAAGCTATGTACAGACGGTTGTCAGATCTTACAATATTGCCAGTAAAATTTGCTCAAAATTTCTTACAACCGTGGGAACTGGCAATTTTTATCAGACGTCGTTGCCATAAAAATCATTGTCAGTCCATTGCAAGACTAGCAGCTGACAACAAATTGTCAGACATCTTACAATCGTGTGAACACATTGCAAAATTATTGCCAGATATTTGTCAGACATTTTAATATTGTCAGATGCGCGAATTTTATGCATCTGACAATGGCGTCATTGTAAGAGAATTCTTTCTATGGGTAATACTGTACACGCTTGATTTTAAAGAAAAAATATATAATAAAATATATGCAGCCAAAATCATTCCAATTGCTTCTTTATGGTCCATAATAATATATGTTTTCACTTTTTACTTTTAACACTACCACAATCGATTGATATTTAACAATTTCTAACAAGTGCTTTGAGTCTGGCAACGCATAACACCATGTCTGGCAATTTTTGCATATGACAACCGTGTGAACTGACAATTTTTCCACTGGCGATTTTGTCAGATGAATTTATTGTCATACAACCGTCTGGCAATAAATTGTTAGATTTTCTGACAAATTTGATACAACCGTGTGAACTGGCAATCTACCTTTTGCTGGCAATTTCTCATTGCCAGCACATTGCCAGATCTGACAATATTGTAAGATCTGACAATCGTTTGTACATAGCTTAAGACTTTTAATATTGAATCAGCAACTGCGTTTGATACATTGCTTTTGCATACAATGAATGTTTATAAACAAAGTTTTAGTCATGATATCATATCAAATGTTGACCTGTTGCCATGAATCAAAAAAACAAGATTGCGCACTCAGCCATACAAAAAAATTTTCTACTGCGCATCTACGTCAATGTAGAATACTCACGTGTGTTTGTTGTTAAAAGTGAGACAGAGAGAGCACATTCCACAAACAAATGTATGTATTTTGTTTACAACAAAATTCTACATCTACGTCACAGGCAGAAAATAAAATAACGGACCTGCGCAATGCGCAATCTTGTTTTCTTGATTCATGACCTGTTGCTAAGTATCAAAAAATAACATCTTATTGTTTCCAAGAAACACATGACGTATATACACGCCAAGTTTATATCAAAATTAGTGCAGTTGTAGAATACGCGTGTTTGTGGGAAGTCGCAAAAATAACGGATACAATTTATTTTGTGTTTTTTATTAAAATCTAGGTAAGTTTAAGTTTTTTAATTAAATATTGGTACTAGTGAACTTATATTGTTCTTAAGTGGTAATCTTATAATAAATATATTTTAATACATAGATAATCTGCGTCAAATTCCAATTTTTTGGAAATGTCATACGAAAAAGAAAGGGTGAAATTCGAGAAGTTGTTTGGTGAAGAAGGTTCGAGCAACAGCCATTTGCAGATGATGGAGAGTATTCTGGGCGGGACCCAAACTATGTTCCAGACCTTCTAAGCTCAGAAACACGTCACCAGTATCCTCAATAAAGGACACATATCCAAAAAATGATACCTTTGGTAACGAAGCAAGTTTGAATGAAATAGAAGCAAGCACAGAAGATGATGTAGATGATATGCGGTTATCAGATACGGAGAGTATTCCCGACTTTTGTTTTGATTCTGGTCAATCTGGAATAAAAATATCTGTACCAGAAAGCCCATCACCATATGATGTTTTTTCTACACTTTGGACACCTAAAATTACCAGGACTTTCGTAGAGTGCACCAACCAATACGGAACGAACTTGTTTCAAAACTTACGAACAACCAGAAAATGTCGCTATAAATCTTTTGAAAGTACTGACCAGCAGGAAATCCAAAAATTTTTTGCTTTATGCCTTCTTCAAGGCCAAATAAAGTTTCCTACAATTCGTAAAATGTTTACGAAGGATTTATTGTATTATCATCCAATGTCGCATGTACTATGTCTGGAAGAAGATATGTATGAGCAAATTTTGCGTTGCATAAACTATGAAAGATATCCAATTGAAAATGATAGGCTTTCAAAAGTGTCTGAATTAATAAATATGTATATTAATCCAAAATTTTTCTAAAGCGTACTATCCAGGGGAATCCTTAAGCCTAGATGAGTCCCGGTTACTTTTTAAAGGGCGTCTTTTTGCGGTCAATATATAAAAGCAAAACGAGCAAAATATGGCATAAAATCTTATGAGCTTTGTACACCAGATGGATATACTCTAAATTTAGAGTTATACAAAGGAAAAAACTTCCAGGAGTGTGAAAAAAATAAGAAAACTGACTTTTTAGTAATGCGACTAATGAAGCCCTACTTAACTAAAGGCCACCATATATTTATGGATAATTTTTATAATAGTACCGACTTAAGTATGGATCTGCTTAAACACAAAACGCACTCTACAGGAACATTGAGATCAAATAGAAAAAAAGGTAACCCTTCTATTGTAGTAAAAAAAAAGTTTAAAAAAGGAGATTACACCTGGAAACGAAATAAAAAAATATATGTGAGTAAATCGAAGGACACAAGGGATGTTCTGTGCATAACAACAGCTTACAAACCTGCATTGAAAGAATGTTCGTATAGATTTGGTAGGAAGAAGATGAAACCTATAGAAGTCGAAGCATATACATAATTCCAATATGGCAGGTGTTGATAAAAATGACTAAATGATAAGTTATTATTCCTGTCCAAGAAAAACAGTACGATACTACAAAAAAGTAATATTTCACCTTCTCGATTTATGTACATATAACTCGTATTACATATATAAAAATATACCGGAAAATCAATGAGTTGCTTGGAATTTAGAGAAGAGATGATTTTATTAGGACTCTGCAAATCAAAGTCATCAAAAGAACAACTTCAGTCGAAATTACCTATTCCTTTTCCAGGAAACAAAAAAAAAACAAACTTCTTAAGACGCAGACAATGTTACAAAGAAAGCATAAGACGGGAAACTTCATACCGTTGTAAGAAATGTGCCTATAAACCTCCGCTCTGTCCTGGTCTAGGTTTTGAAAAATGGCACACAAACATAAAAAATACAATTTGAAAATTAACGTTTACGTGTACACAGAGGAAAAAACTGCCTCATAGAATCAATAAGATTTTCTCTATGAAACGTTTTTAGGCTAAGGGGTATCCCAGCAGAAAGAAGCGAAGATTTTTTCATAGAGATTCCTTGTTGTTTTTATGTGTTAAATCTTGTTAATTTTATCAAGAAGAAAACCACATAAAATCAAGAAGAAATCTTATTATTCACAACTTTTTTTTACTCAATTTCCGTTATTTTTGGCACAAAAAAAAAACAATCCATAGAGAAAAACTTCTTGATTCTATTAGGTTTTCTTATAAATTCTAAACTATAAGGATTTCTTATTGATTTTATTAGGTTGCCTTATGAATTTTTTTAAAAAGGTTTTTTTCTTGATTTTATTAGGCTATCTTATTGATTTTTTCAATAAGGTTTTCTTCTTGATTTTAGTAGGTTCCTATATGAGTAAAGCATCTTATTGATTTTTTGTAATAATGAAATCTTGATTTTATGAGGTGTCTTGTTATTTCATATCTATAAATAGACATAGAGACAATTTTTTTCATGATCTTTTTCATTTTTGTATAAGAATGTTTGCAGAATAATTTTAATGGTTATTCAGGCTGCTTGTTAGCATATTGGGTAGAGTGCTTGTCTATCAGGTAGAAGTTTGCTGGTTCAATACTTGGTGACTAAGTTAGTTAAGAATATAACTTAATGTGTATGTATGTATGTATGTATGTATTATTAAATAACATCTACAGGACAGTGATGGGAAATGTGGCACAAATGTGCCATTTTTGGCACTATTAGATTTTAGCTGGCACTGTGGCACTCTCGCTTGTTTTCTGGCACTTTTTGTCCATTCGAGCCATAACCGTCAAAGCGGCATATTTTTCACTTAATTTTTTGACGAAAATCGATTATCTGCGATCGTCACTAATCGATTTTCGTAAAAAAAAATTAATTTGTAAAATTATGTTGCTTAAGCTTTTTTGGCAGTGTGACGGTCAAGCGGACAGATAGACTGGAGGCGAAATGTATGGTGAACAGTGCGTTCACGTTAAGATAGCTATATTTTTTTTTAGTACGAAAACTATTGCTTTAATAGATATTTTTTAAAATGATAATTAATATTTTCTGATTATAGGAGGTTTGAAAAATAATTTAAAATCACCCAGCAAAATTTTGTAATGGGTAAGTACTCTTTTAATGGCTTACAAAGTAACGAGTGGTACTTATTTATCTAATTATTTTATTTGCATAATAATGACTGTCGTGTAATGAATAAAATAAGAACTTATTTATATCACTACGTGAAAGTACTTATTGTAGTACTTTCCAGTTAATAAGGAAATATGTATATCTAGAGAAATTTGTTACAAAATTTTATTCATTTAAAATAAAAAAATTAGAAAATATAGCAAATTAATTTTGAATAAGTTTAAGCAAAAATTAATCTATATTATTTTGCATATTTGTACGCTAAAAATAACCCATTAAATTTTGAGTACTTTTAGGCAATCAGTAATCTATTAACTGTTGTATGTTTGTAGGCAAAAAGTATAGGGTACCGCATACTTTTTGAAGTTTTCAAACAAAAATAATGGGTTATTCAGTCAAATTGTAAGTACTTACGACTGAGGAGTACATACACTTTTTTGCATTCTAGTAGGCAAAGTTTTTTGCTGGGCAGATCTAATTTTGTTAAGTTTTTTGTTATATTCATGGAATTTTCTAGCTATACACAATAATGTATCATTCAAGGACCAAGTGTACTAAACGAACAACACGTACGAACATTTAAATAATATAAAAAGTGGTTTGGCACTATTTCGAAACAGATTCGGTACGAAATCACGATTTCCAATTCCCATCACTGCTACAAGATACTACATACATACATACATACATATGTATATGGTATAGAATTTAAATGAAAATACATAAGTACAGAGAATAAAGACGTATTTTTTTTTATTTTTTTATTGAAAAAATCAATAAGATAACCTCATAAAAAGTGCAAGATTTCTTCTTGATTTTTTCAAAAAGGTTTTCTCTATGAAATTAATAAGATTTGCTTATTGAAAAAAAAAACCACAGAGATTTCTTATTAATTTTGTTCTATTTTTTGAAGTATTTAGGGGCACTGTTTTCTCTGTGTAATAAAAATTTGTTTCGCTTTTTTTTAAGTTCCATTTGGTTTACTCCCAAAGACTGAATTTTATGAATTAAATATTTTTATGTTTTAACGAAATATGTTGTTTTATTTTTCTAAAATAGCTGTTAATTTAAAAATTTACATTGACGTGTATAAACGTCACTGCTGAAATTCAAAGCTTGTTATATTTTATACGTGCCTAGACGTATATATCCGTCTGACGGCAATCGACGTCATGGTCTCTAACGTCATCGCTGAGGTACAAAGAGCATCATGACGGAAAGAAACGTCAAAAATCTTATGTCCTTTTTATACTTTAGATAGATTTTATTTTTCATTTTGAGCAGTTTGGTGTTTTCGGAATTTCGCTATTTAGAAAAATGACGTAGATATAGGAAAATCCCACGGGAAACCCTTCGTTAAAAGGGTTGTCCACGAAATAATTAAATTTGGTGTGACAAATTTAATCCTTCTGCTGAAATGCTAAAACTTTTTTAAACAAATACTATGTACAACAAAGTTTCTGAGGCTGACGAATCAGAAGATTTCGATTCTGAAGTTTTTGAAATGGTAAACTTTGGTTAAAAAATTTTTTATACTTGTGTATATTAAACTATGTGTAATTTTTTCTTTACAAGTTTTATAAGTACAAATTAAATTTATATGAATGTAAATATACTCGTAGCTGTCGATATAAATGAATTTTATTGAATAAATATGCTATTTGTGTTATTGTTTTTTTTTTTATTAAATTTTTTATTTTTTTCACAAAGGAAAAAATTTGAATAAAAAAACTCAATTTGGTGATTTTTGGGGATGAGAATCAAAAATTGGGGATAAGCTCTAGAAAAAAACTGGCAACACTGAGCGCAAAAAATATATAATCGATAGTAAGGCAATACTGCCACAGTAGAGACGACGTTTTAATGCCTTCGTAAATTTACATTCAAAGCAATATTTTGAAAATAGCCGATTGGAGTCATAGAGCTACCCTAGCGTCAGTGAGATGAAAAACCGTGGTTTTCACAGGTTACAAAGGTAAAACTTAATTTCACCAATCCCAGTAATTTTTTTTTAACAATATGGCTCTTCTCCGTGTGGGGCTTTTGTGTCGCCACTGTTAAGAAGGTACAGCGAAGTATACTCAATCGAAGCTAAAAAATTTTTAAAAATGTTTACTACAAGTCTCACAGAAAACAAAGCTAGAAGTTCGAATTAAAATTTTCTAACTTTTGCGTGTTCTGAGATGCATAGTAAAATGTTATATCCTTGTTCATCCCTTTTAAAGTTGGTGTCACAAAAGACCCGTGCAGAGACGAGTTTGAATAAATCCTTGTAAGAATTTACATTAAAGTGCCGGACACATTACAAAGTCATTTGCTACGCCTGTGCGAAATTTTATTACAGCCAATTATTTTCATATAAAGTTTTGATTCTGCTCCACTGTGCAATGTTATGTTCTATTATATATGTACATATGTATGTATGTATGTATGTATGTATGTTCTATTATAATATCTTGTATTGGCCGTGGCCTAAGTATGTACATAATATGTTGTATTATGTATGTATTTTAAATTTACAAAATTAGATCCAACAGCCTTGTTTTATGAAAGTTTCAATTCGTAATAAAAAGTGAAATACATAGATACGAGAATTGTTTGCTTCTTTTAACCACATGCATGTGTGTATACACATATAAAACGTTTGTTGTTATGATATTACTAAAACTTATTTACAATTGTTTATTTTGTATAAATACATATGTAAATAATTTAAAATTTTAATGCATTTAACCACTTATTAGAAAAATTTGAATAGCAATTTATTTTTAAGAAACACCATCACTGAAATAAGTTTGAGTTTTAATAGTAAACTTTATTTAAAGGCACAATTATAAGTAATTCAAGCTCTCTACACCTTAAATTAGTGTGTGCGAATTATTGATTTTTTTTTCCATTGCGTTGTAACTAAGAATTTCCACTATTTCTTATGAAATTTTTCCATTTAAACACGTTTAAATTATATTGTTTTTCCTGTATATATTTTTTTAATAATTTGTTTTATTATTTAATTTAATTTAATTTTATAATTTATTTTATTTCATTATTAAAGAACTTTTTATACATTTTGGGTTTAAGGTCACTAAATTTCTGCCGTTTTCAATGTCTCCAAAGTTTATGTTCTCCTTATGTGGCGTTAAAAACAGCAAGAAAAATAACACATATGTATGAAATGGAGAAAAGCAGAAATATGGTATGAGGGAGGATAGGCAAAATAAAGAGGATATGCCAGTGCTTAAAATATTTTTATAGATAAACAAAACAATCGCTCTTTACATGTAGGGGTTAAAAATAAAAGAAGAGGGTAGAAATAAAATTACCAACCTATTATTAGGAATAGAAGAATGTATAAAATCAGAGTTGTTACAGTGGACAGTTGTATTTGTGGTATATTTACCATAATACTGTGTTCAGACATGCATTTTTAATTGAGTCAATTTAATTTTAATTGAGCAATTAAATTTAGTTATCACACATACTCAATTTAGCTAACTCAATTATCATTTGACAGCTGGAAAACACAATGCTTTTATTTGTTTTGTGAATATTTGTGTTTTTGTAAATTTTCAAAATGGATGCAAATTTTGGTTTAAAAGAAAATTATACTTGCATAGATTTTTGATTCAAAATTATCAGTGCTTATAAAAGGAAAAGAAAAACTTGTCAATTTTACAAAGTTTGCGAAAGCAGCAGCTATTTTTCCTTGCACTATTTTTTTAATTTAACGTGTACATCGCGCGGGCTGTATGGAAAGCCCAACTTCTGCAGCTAATCCGCCTTCTCATCATATATGTGACCGATTTTTCTTTGGCCACGAAGCTTCTCTATTCGACATGGCCACAACTCCAATAGAGCAGCTTCACTGGCCTCACTCAACGCGAGCCTCTTCCTCTTCATTTTTTTCCTATTTATAAAAGATATTTGTTAATAAATTTATCTATGAACTTAAAAAAAACTTCTTCATCAGCCATTTCTTTCTTGTTTATTTATTTATTTATTTATTGGAGTTCATATTGTTGAGTTTGTTTTGCTTATATGTATGTGTATTTGATTTGCTTATATGTCTGCATATTTTTTGATATTTGGCTCGCCATTATAGGAAATTTGTCTGCTCACTGAACACAGTTCTTAATAAAAACACTTATGGCCAGGGTTGCATTTCGAGTTTTACGCAATTAGTGATACAATTAACTAGTAATTGCTCAATTTATTATTTGACTTATTGTATGGTAAATTGTGTTCAATTAAGATCTTAATTGCAAAAAATGGCCTATATGCGCAATTAAGGTATAAGATGTGGCGTTTTATTTTAAAGTGGTATGTTAAAATATTTTTAACCGTTTTCAATTCGTTTCTACTTCTATTTTATATTTGTTACTTTATAACTAAGTAATTTTAAGACAAATTCAAAAATTTTTTTTTGTCTGACAGGGCACAGCTTTTATTTGGTCTCACTGTGAAAAAAACTTTTTTCATTACAGTACTTTTCGCTTATAATCCATTTTGCTTAAAGGTCCAAAACGGATGTAATCCAAAACTGTCATATTCACTTGCAGGTTTTTTTCGAATTTCATACAAAGTGTATGTTTTAAAGTCCACTTCGTTTGTAGTCCATTTTCGTTTAAAGGCCTTGTTTTCTTTGCATGCGTATGGAATTAATTTTTATATAGTCCACGCTGTTTTTTTTCTTAACAAAATGGAAACATTTTTTATTTAAATTTCTGCATAATTTTACAAATGTCAAAACTTTCTAGATAAATAAAAAAGTACATGTTTGTGTAGAAGTTAAAAAAAATAGTAGATGCGTTATATTGAGTGTTGAATAAAAATTAAAATTAGTAAAGATTACGAACAAAATTTGATGAAATGTGGACAACTGAGCCTTAAATATAAATAATGAAAGATAGTGCCAAAATTAAAAAAGTGTCGGATTCCTATATTTTAAAACATTTAAGGAAAATGACTTCTTGAATTTTGTACCAACTGTCCAAACAAAATGTACTTTTTGGACCATGACGGTACCATTTTTTTTAAATATTTATTAATAAGAACGGAAACGTGAAAAAATGTGTAAAAATTCAAGTAAACAATAAATAACAAAAATTTTAAAGGCCCCCGATATATCTAGAGAAGATGTTATATCTCCCTAACAGCTGGACCGATTTTCTACAAACATAGCTAAGAACCATCTCGATCAAGTCACCTATCAAGCAGAAAAAACTAAATCAAAATCGGTCCAGCCGTTTGGTCTGTACGTGGACACGGACAGACACACAGATACACAGTACAAACTTATAACACTGCTTTTTTTGGTCTGGGGTTAAAAAAAGAAACTTAACACAAATATGTATAAAAATTGAGTATAAAAAATAACATAAAAAATATTAAATATTACATTCATAAAGGTACATTCGTAGATTAGACTTGTTAGAGATCAGTTATTTTAAAAATTTTGCTTATTAACAGGCCTGTTATTTTCAACCACTATAAAGTCTAGGTTAGGCGCATAAAAAATGCGTGATAAAACCTAAAACATACTATTGAAGTAAAGGAGCGATATGTAGTTAACAAAGGCGAGTTCATGAACGAGGTGCTGTCAAGTTAACAGGTACAGTTAAGGTACTAGATAGATTTTTTTTGTTGCAGAGTTGACACCACCTGGTTCATGTACCTTGCCTTGACAACAGCATTACAACAAAAACAGAGAAGCTGACCGTCTAAAATAAACCACACACAAAACAATTAAAGACAACATAGGCAAAATTAATGTTACTGCATAGTGGCATTTTTAAATTGTACCAAGTAACTCGCGGTAGTACCACGGTACCAACGAGGTCAAAAATCTACCATAAAAAGTACAATTGTACCATGATTTCCATCCGTTTGTTTGTATCAAAAAAAAAGGGAATCACACTGACATTTTCCAAATTATGCTAACTCCATGCCAAATTTTTCGTATACATAACGTCGGTTTGTTTTTGGTTTGCTGCAGAATTAATGTATTTTAAATATACTGTGCCGCAAACCACAAACCAACCGACGATAAGGCTGTTAAGCTTTCATATTGCTTAAAAACGTATTTTTAACCCCCGACCAGAAAAAGGGGTGTTATAATTTTGTAATGTGTGTCTGTCCGTGTCCACGTACAGCCCAAACGGCTGGACCGATTTTGATTTAATTTTCTATGTTTGAAAGGTGACTTGATCGAGATGGTTTTAAACATGTTTGAAGAAAATTGGTCTAGCCGTTTAGCAGATGTCACATCTTTTCTAGATATATCGGGGGTTTTTAAAAATTTTAATTTTTGTGATATTATTATTAAAGAAAATAATTTTTATATAGTCCAAAATGTATATTATAATCCATAGGTTATAAAAAAAGTTTGGTTAAAGGCCAAATTCGCTTATAGTTCACAGAACTTGTGCAAGTATAATTGTGGACTATAAGCGAAAAGTACTGTAATCAGCGTGACCCTTTTAGCATTTTCACTACTAAATTTAGCATTATGTATTTTGATTTAGCAGTGAATTTTTTATTTTGCATTTAGCATTTTTTCAGCATTTTTGTACTAATTTTTTAGCATTTTTGTTTTTATAAATTTCATATATTCTTTTTAATTTATATAAGTGAAAACCTCTGTCAATTAATGTATTTCATTGTATTTTGACATCTTTATACAAATATATAATTATGTAAACCATGTAAACATCAAAAAACTTCTTAAGCGACTGCTATGATGTCGTACTTGGTATTTGAAAATAGTGTAATAATGCAAAATTAGTGTTTTTCCTAATGGTTTGGTTTTTAAAAAATTTTGAATTTTTGTGTTTGTCATCATAAGATCATACTCGTTTAATAGATCTTCAGTCAAATTCAGTGCAAATTTCATTTGTGTTTTCGTAAGCAAAGATGACTTGGTTAGAGCGCGCATTTTTAAAGGTGTTTATTTAAATGTACGAAACCTGTCATGCTCATATACCGAGTATGACCGTCTAATAATAATAATAAAAAGAAAAGACGTAATCAAAATTATGTTTTTCAGGGTCATACACTTAAAAATTCATCGTTGTGGAATCCGACTCCTGAACATACAATGAAGAATAGAACTCTCTTTCACATTATGTTGATAGCTGGCATTCTAATACATTAAAACATATACCCTCATATTCATAAAATTTAAAATGAATTTGAAATGTATTTCATAGAAAATTTTTCATATAAAATTTTCCGAAAATTTATTTCAAATTCATTTTATTTTTTATATGGGGGATAAAATAAAAGTTTTCAATTATTTGATGTATTACATTTTTATATGAAAATTACCAACAACAAATTTTACACTATTATATTTAGTACGATCAGACAATGATACAAAAGGTTTTATGAATTCAGCAATTGTATTTTGTATGTTCCAGATTTGTTGTTTTTACTTTTGAATCAACTTTGTTAGTTTTATTAAAGTTAAATAAAATTTTTGTTCGTAAATATAACGATATAATTTTTAAAAAATCATTCCAAATTTTTAGCATTATATTTTAGATTTTTCTAATATATTTTTAGCATCTTTGGCATTATTTTGAGCCTTATTCAGCATTCAAAATTGTTGGCCACAATGACTGTAATATATATTATGATATTTTACTTAGGACTTTCGTAATGACACAATCTCAAATTTGAAGAAATTGGCGGAGTCATGCCCATTTCACGGGATCCTACTACCGATTGTTGCGAAATTGAGACAACATCTTCAGCTATAAGAAATACACAATATTGCTTTTCAATTAGAAAGCGGGACCAAGCTCATTAAAATTTAATATTATCAGGGCAATCATGAAGAAAATTCCCCGTGAAATTTTTCCCGGGGAACAATTCCAACTAATAGCAAGTGATACGGAAAACAAAAAATTCTAATTGGAAAAGGGAGAAATTTCACGCAGAATTTTATTCATGATTGCCATGTATAAATCACGTGCTTCTACTTAATTGATCTTTACGAAACTTTGCAAACACCTTGAGCTCTGAAAAAGGATCTGCTTGACAGATTTTTACGAAATTTTGCACACAACTCGAGCTCTGAAAGTAACACGATGCTGAGTTTAGTTGGGCGTTACTACGTTACTATACAAATAAAACTTAAAAAAATAGCAATAAAATAAGTAAATACAGGATTTCGTAACCTGATTGGCACCAACTTCGAATAACATTGTAGGTAACACATATACAAATATTTTATTTAAGTAAATCTAAATTATTTATTTATCTATTTACTTATTGGTTTATTTCCTGTACAATAAGAGTTAATCTTATATTTACAGTACAGAAACGGATTTGGTTAAAAAAAATAAAAAATTAAAAGCATTTGTAATTATTACATTCGAATTAGAAGTTAATTAATAAAAATATATTAAAAATATAATTAAAAAAACAAATGTATATGTATGTATGTATGTATATTAGAAGATTGCACATAATATAATATTAAAGAATTACCTACAGATTTTTATTTAAAAGAGTTAACTACAAATCTTTTGAAACTATTAGCGTTGCTATTCATTTGCTGACATAGTGGAAGATTATTCCAAAGTCTAGCGGCATGCACATAAAACTGCCATTCGGAGACTAGGTATTGATGTCGAGGTATTATAATGTTTCGGTTTCGTGGCGATTTACAAAAACGTATATTTTCAAAAATGTATTTGGGAGTTTGAGTGTGTATTATTTTATGAAGAAAAACCAGAGTGCAGATTTTTAACAGGCTATCGAAGCTTACACCATAAAGTTTCTTAGAAACAGATGAAAGTTTCATCATGAAACATGATCAGATCTTCTCAATCCATACCGTATAATATTGTTAAATAAAACATTTAATTTTTTTCGACTAACAGAGTCGCAGTTTGCAAATAATGCACACCCATACAATAAGGAAGGAACCAAATATGTCTTGGCAAGCAAGATTCTAATTCTGATAGGTGTAAAGTATTGTGTAGACCAGAGCGCTCGTAACTTAAAATACGATTGACCAACCAGTGAGTTTACATGATCTGTCCAAGTTAAATGGTTATTAAAAGCTATTCCTAAATTTTTTGCTCTTAACGATTTCAATTTTCTCACCATTTAAAACGATATCCCCAGAAATACAAGGATCTATAGCTTTTTTACAGATTACAATACATTTAGATTTTTTAGGGTTAAAACAGAACCCATTTGCATTAGCCCAGATATAAATTTGATTTAATTCATGATTTAACTGTGAGATACCTGTGGCAATGTTTTCAGCTGTCGAGAATCAACTGCAGTACTGAATCGTGTGGAATAATATTCGGTTTTAGCAAGTCTTATATGTTTATTAACGTTTATTCCAGCAGCTGTGTATTGCAATTTTATATCGAAAGTTTTATACCTTTTCCACCTGGCATATGCCAAGTCCCTTTGATGTATAACTTCTTTTATAGTGTCTGAAAACCATGGTTTATGTTTAGGTGGTATATTTTTATGTTTGATCGGTATTGTTAAATCAAAAAGGTATTGAATGTTGCGTTCTAAGAAATAGGCCTGCTCATCAATAGTTGGCATAAATTGGTAAATTTTGGTACAATATAAAAATGCCAATGTTTCACTATATCGTCGGTTGGTTTCTGGTTTGCTGCATATATAATGTATTTTGACTATACTGTGCCGCAAACCAGAAACCAACAGATGATATGTAACATTAATTTTGCCAATGCTGTCTTGATTTTTCTGTATCAGCATGTTTATAGAACACGTCACAATCAAGACACGCACGAATGGCACACGCACGAATACGAAAGAATTTGCATTTGTAGAACACGTTAATTTTTTTTCGTCCGTCTTACGTCGTGTGGCGCTCTTAGCAATTTAGTGCAAAATCACAGTGTTGCCTATATGTAAATAATTTTTATTTGTTTACATTTTGTCATATAAAATTTGTATTTTTGTCATTAAAAAAGGTAACCCTTTTTGACGGCAACATGGAAGTATTTATGGAAATGAATATTTTTTATTTAAAAAAGAAATCTTTAACTTTATACACATATATAAATAATGAAATAGCATAAAATGAGCTATTATCTTGCAAGAAATAAGAAAATGAATTTCCAAACATAATAACTGCACGGCTGTTGTCAACTTAATGCTCTAATTGCCACTTACAATAATAAAAAAACAAATAAAAATTTACTATTTGTAGCAACATTCACTTTTTTGCGGATGTATCAATTTAATTTTATTTATTTCTTATAAAATTTGTAATTTTTTCCACCGACGAATGTAATTTTGCATTCGTGCATTTTTTTTTTGTTTTGACAGCAGAAAACGCGTTATACAAACCCAAACAAACTGTCACTTGTTACGTTTTTTACAAAAATAAAATGACATTCGCGTTATACAACCGCAAACTTGATAAACGTCAGGTTTTATACGCGTATTTTAGACATATTGGGTTCTATAAACATGCTGTATGTTTTATTTTAGACGGCCAGCCTATCTGTTTTTGTTGCAATGCTGTTGTCAAGGCAAATTCATATACCAGGTGGTCTCAAGTCTGCAACAAAAAAATCTGTCTAGTACTTTTTACTAGTTTTATGGGCATAACTTAGATTTTATTGTGCATGAAAATAACAGGCCTGTTAATAAGCAAAATTTGCAAAATAACCGATCTCCAATAAGTCTAATCTACGAATGTACCCTTATGAAAGTAATATTTAATATTTTCGTGTTTATTTTTTACACTGAACTAACTTAACCCGGTGTGCTTCGCTACCCCTCACAAATATGTCATTTTATTTTTATTATTTTTTAAAATTGTGGTGAAAAATATCAAAAATAAATAAAAAAGGGAATTTTTAAAAGCAAAAGGTGATTAAAACCGTGAAAACAATAGTGAAGGTAGATATGCAGAAAATTATTACTAGGAAACTTGTCTATTTTATAAGCATTGTTTTTGAAGCTTGAATTCAATTGTAATACAAGGTTGAATTACAGTATAATTCAAGGCTTGAATTGAACTGTAATACAATTGAGTTGGTCGAATTGAATTCAAGTTCCCATTTCACTGGAGAATGCTATTGAATTAAAGTGTAGATAAAGCATAATTCAACCCTTAACAATTGATTGTTTGACTTGAATAACACTTGTTTAACACTTGATTTCAAGAAAAATTGCTTATTGGGTACATATATGGCATTGGTGGTGCAATATGAAAATTGGATTTTGTCACGCCTCTACGCCCTCAGACCAAAAATCAGACTTCACAGTGTCATCCGCCTGAATATTCTGAAGATTCCCTGAAAATTTCATCCGTTTCGGAGTCCATACATTACATACACACATCCTGTTTTATATATATAGATTTTTATACATATTTTTGTTAAGTTTCTGTTTTTTATTGTTTAATTCTGAATTTTTACACATTTTTTACGTTTCCGTTCTTATTAAAAAATATGGTACCGTCATGGTCCAAAAAGTACATTTTGTTTTCACAGTCCAAAAAGTCATTTTCCTTCCCTGTTATATAAGATTGATCATCAAAAGGCCGCCCGTGGCCACTTTGTTATGCTCTTTTTTTACATGTACATTCGTACAAGCATGCAATTTGCAATTCCCAGGCGACGGACGCGACATTCGTACACTTTTATTTGAGCAAACAACAAGAAAGGAATGGAAAGATCCAATATAAGAAAAAGTTTTTTTTAGATATCAATAATATAGTAAAAAGATATAAGCATTTGTCAGCGAAAAACGGACGCGACAAAAATAGAAATTATTTTTGTGTACTTATAGAAATCTATATATAAATAGGCAAGTGAAAAAAGTTAAGAACCATTTTAACTGACTTAAACTCAACGTATTCGCTTGATTTTTTTTTTGTTAGATAGATTGACAATAGGAGCAGTGCAGAATGTATTTTTTCTTCTACATTTTTGTGTCTAAGATAGTTAAAAACAGTTAAGAATATTAGTCAATCATAAAGCCATGATTTCTCTTTCTCTCTTAATTTGCTAAAAAAAAAAAAAAATTACAACAATTTGGCTTGGCAACTCCATAAACACTCAGAAGGAAAAACGTATTTTATTTGTTCATTCTATTCTTATTTCCATCTTTCTATGTACTTAAACGATTATTGCTGAAACTAATAAAATTTGGATATTTAAATAACGAGTGGTACTGTATTATTTTTCTTTAGATGCTTAAAAATAATATATTTTTTTAATTATTAATAACTTTGGTTAAAGTTAAATTCACCTACAGCACAAAGTAAGTTTTTTATTTTTGGTTTATTTTGTGTGCGTTTTGTTTTTGTTCAATGTTTTCATTATTTTTCTGTGCTTTAAATTACTGAACATACTGGAATGTTGGAATATGATGGAATGTTTATATTATTAGGCTAGCATATTCGTACATACATATGGGGTCTTTCTCAAAGAATAGGGAATAGAACCTTTTTTTGTAACAAACGTTTTAATGGGGAGTCTAAAACTTTAGAGAAAAAGCGTTCAATGAAAAAATGAACGAATATTTTTGTTTTGGGCAATAATAATGAATATGAAGTGAAAACACTAGGAGCAAATATCTAATTACATTTAGTTCAAAAAGTGAACAACCTTTTTTAAATAGTTTGCTTAAAATCTATTCTTATTTATGCCGATAAATGAAATTTTAAAGTCGTATTTAGTAGTTAAGAAAGTGGTTTAAGAGAGTGGTTTACCCTGGAGTCTATACTTATGTATATTTGAATATAGTTTTTAAATTGTGTTTTAAATTCATCAAACTTTAAATATTTTCATTCTATTCTCCACCTCTGTGCGTTAATGGTTGATTTTCAACCACTGGGCGAACACTAGTATACATAATTCAGCGAAATTTTATTAAGAATTTTTTTGTGTAAATGTGGAAATGAAGGTGAGAGATGATCGTTTATGTGTAGAATTATGAAACATGAAAATTTAGTTTTAATTTTTTTTAAATGGTTAAAGTACAAATACAGACACGACATTTTTTCCCAAGAGAATTAAACGCAGTAACATTGCTAATATTGATTGAACTTTAATTGAAAAGTAATTGAACAATATCAAATACTTATTTATTGCGGAAGAAAATTAATAAATATTGATTTTATACGACGTATGCGACATTAAGGTATAAGTGGAAGCAAACTCAAACAACTGCCTCCATTCCCCTTCTTTTCGGCTAATACGTACGTTGTTGTTACTAGAAAATTTGCAAATTACAAAAAAAGAAAAATAATACAAATTACTTCTAATAATCGCTAAAAAAAAGGCTCACCCAAGAAAATATTTAGTTTAAAAGTCCCATATTTCGGCTAAAAAATTTAAAAAATTAAAAATGATTTTACCCTTGCATGCCCAATGTTAGTCGTTTCGACTAACACTATTAATCTTCCCCGTCCCAACTTTTTTTCCTACTCTGTATCCTTCTCATTTTTTGTGTTTAGAGAACTGATTTAGTTGTGAAGATGCTGTCGATCACTACTTACATTATGTGTAACAAATTTGAGTAGTATATATGATTTTGTAAAAACCACGTAGTCGTATCGACTAACATTGGAGTTAATGCAACTTTTTCAGATGACAAAATTACTACAAACAGACTAGCTGATGATGAAATTAAGAGAATACTGGTGATGTCCGTTGATAATGAAGATGATATTTGTGCTTTCGAGAGTGAATACAAACCAAGCTTATCTGAAGAATGAATGTAAGAAAGTTCTTTGGGAGATGCGGTGAACAGTGTAACTTTTGAATGCGGTGATAACGATTTGGAACAGTATAGATAAGCGGACGCACAAAAATATTATAATACATTTTCAAAAAACATCTTATATTTTTTAAGTAGTCGACCTCTAAAAGAAAATGGCATCCTTCAGCAGTCAAAATATGTGTCTCATCATGCTATAGGTCCATCACGAGCGGCAAAGGATATTACTGATTGCCTATAACTGTTCCAACTTTTTAACACCGACAAAACCAAAAAACCATAATTCACTATACTAATATCGAAAAGAAACTTAGTGCTAATGAAGGCCTTGCTACTGAAAATCCAGTTGACAAAAAAGAACTTGGGGTCATGCCCCACATCGTAGTAACCTTTAACTTTAAGGCTTAAGGCGTCTACACTCTTGAATGATGCAAAACATTCAACAAATTTTATCGCTCTTAGTTCAGGAGACAAATATTGAAAATACAGCCCCAAAAAAATAGTTAACAAAAGCAAAATTTGCGCATTCTGGTTCTATCAAAAACATCGCTTTCGAAGACTGTATGCACAAAATGCAAAAAAAAGTACATAAGGCAAACACAAAGTTGAGCTTTGCGCCTTTTTTGCAAACCATTAAAATACAAACTTGTATCTATTTTAATTACCCAACTTAATGCCTAAATTTTATAACGGCAAGAAGTCTTTCAAGTTTTTAAAGTCTATTTTATTTATATTTAGTTTATTTCGAGACACCAAGTGACGTTGCTGAGATTGCATAGAAGAGCAAGTGATAGTATTAAAAATGCATCAAAAACCAAACCAAATATAAATGTTTTTTATATTAATGTATATATAAAAAGGTATAGCTTTTTACTTTTTGAGTAACTTCTAAGAATTGGGAGTACCGCCGGTTCCATAAAATTGATACCTCTCGGATGTTAGTCGAATCGACTAACATTGGTTATAACGCATAAAAAATATGATTAGGCATGCAGGGTTACATTTGCAAAGCATAAACCTTTATGCTTTATTATTTAAAAGAAAACAAACATTTTTGGGCAACCTTTTTCTGGAATTACCCATATGTGTGTGTTTGTTATCATTGCTATATAGCCGTGGTCGGCAAATTAAGGGCGCCGCGCCTATTAATATACTCGTGTATTACGTACGCGTACACACGCATTGTTGATAAAAATTAGTGTGTATTAGAGACCTGCGTAAATAGTCTTAAAATGTAAATACGTCTTGTTTTTTAAATGTATTCTCGTGGCTGCATTATACTAAACCAATAATAAATGCTGTCGTATTATAAACAAAGCACGATAGATGCATTTGTGTGCGTGTATATGAGTGCTAACAAGCAATGTCGTCAAGACTTCTTGTTATGAACAAACAGTCAACAAAGTAGTGTTGATACGTGTATGCTTGTTATTTTCCATATTGTACGTTTGAGTGTGTGTGCAAGATGTAGATGGTAAGCTATTATGTGTTAAGGGAGGTTTTTTCTTTTGAGCAAGCGCACACAACTAATGTAAGTCCTGATTCACACACGTCAGGTCTGAGTCGTCAAGTCTTGAGTTCTTAGGAGAGAGAGGAAAAGAGAATGGGAAGGGGTACATACTTCACCGTACCAGTCAAGTTTGCTTTTTCGTTTTGTTTTGTCATTCGTAATACTCTATTTGATGAGACTTGATGACTTGACTTGACGGTGTGTATGAACACAAATGCAGGTTCAAAAGAAAATTGAACAAAAACTGATCAGGTAAACCTGATGTGTGTGAATCAGGACTAAATGCATGGGATCGTTTGTTTGTGCGCAAAAAAATAAAACAGCATACACACAACGTGTGCGTGTATGTAGATGCCTGACGCTTGTATAAGCGCTCATGCGTAGAAAGAAGCAAGCATCACAAATTTTTCAGTCACGAATAGACTTGGGTCGAACTCGTTCACTAGTTCATTTTTGCCACAAACCAATGATCAAACCCATGTAATTTAAATGGGTTTGATCATTGGTTTGTGGCAAAAATTAACTAGTGAACGAGTTCGACCCAAGTCTAGTCACGAAGTATTTTCTTCTTTACAGGTATAGGAACCTGCAATAACTGGAACAAATTATTGCAAACAGTGTTGTTTAGCGTTTGTTTTAGAAGATTTCTCTGTAGTAAAGCATTTGAAAAATCCCTCGTGTCTTGAAAGTTCTTATAAATGGTCTTATGCAGGACTTTATTGTGTATTGCATGCTCTTAAGAATCAGCTTTGCCAGAGATAAATTTTTCTTCAACAATAGGAAAATATGTGTGATAAGAATTTACTGAATTTTTTATTTTCAGAAAATTATTATGACAAGCCAGAATGTTTGGTTTGTCAACGTTCTTTATCATGCACGAAAAAACGTGTCATGCAAAGGCATTTTCAAGCATATATTTCAGTTATTTTAAGAAAATTTTCTACAAGACCATCTTTTCACTCACCATTACATTTCACTCAGCAACATCGAGAGATACTTTTCTTTATAAACAAAACTTGAGTGTTTCTTCTAACCATAATAAAATCAAGTTTGCCTTTGTAGATTTAAAATTTCAAATTAGAGAAATGAGACTAAGTTTCACTGACAACACCGCTTTGTGGTGAGACTATAAAGGCTCAAGGATCAGTTACCCGACTGTGAAGTAACTGCAACAGTAGGAAACTGCTGATCGATATTGTTATGCGAAAAGTAATGAAATTGGTTATAGAGATGTAATGTACCGTAGCCTACTTTTCATACAAAAATATCGATCAGCTGTTTCCTACGTTGCAGTTACTTTACATTACGGTAATTGAGCCTTAACTCATACAATCGTAAAATGTAATGGCATAGGTTGCCGACCACGGGTATATACTATGCAAAGTTCATATTCATACTCTCTTGGTTGAAGAAGGCGCACTGGTGTGCAATAAATTAAATTACCAAAATTACTTTTTTTTTAAGAGTTTGAACAGGGAGGTTGGTTGCATTTAATAAAACATTTGTTTGGACAATGTTGTATTTTAAGTAGCTGATGGCAACTCTGAAATGTAGTTGTCATCTAGGAACTTCTTTTGTTTCTTTTAGTATGTAAGTGTGAATGATGAAATAAAAAGGAAAATATATACTTGAGAACGCGTGCTTTCTAATTTTCAAAGATATAACAAATTGGCGACGAAGAAAACAAATCAACGATTTTAAAAGGAAAATTAATTCAACAAAGAAATTTATAGAAAAAACATGGATGCCTCACAGTTCCAACAATTGTTGGAAACTTTCAATAAAAATCAGCGTGAATTAGTACAATTGTTAAGTACAAATACCACAACTCAATAAACGCAGCAACGCATACCACAAAATGTTCCGCCATTACAGGCAATGATTCCGCCATTTGAAAGCTTCGACTCAAATAAAGAAAACTTTAAACTATACCGACAAAGGTTTGAAAACTACCTGACAATGAAAGGTGTGGAAAGCAATAAAATAGTATGCCACCAAATATTAATAAATTCTATTGGTTCCACACATTTTAAGTTACTAGTGTCTTTTAAGTTTTTTAAGTTACTAGTGGTTCCCAAAAATATATCGGAAATACAATACGACGAATTAGTAAAGAAAAAAAAATATATTATATATATATATAATATATAATAATAATAATAATATAATTATATTATATATAATACAACACCGATTTCTCCCTACGTATCAGAGCGAAGAACAATCGTTAGCCGACTATGTGGCATTACTCCGGCGCGATATAACTGAATGTAAGTTTATTTCAACATGCGATTGCCAGGCCGATATATCAAACATTTTTCTTCGGGCCCAATTCATACGAGGCCTGAAAGATAACTCTATACGTGAGCAGATTTTGCAATCGGAAGAATCAGAATTCGAAAAAATGATGCAGAAAGCAATGTCTTTAGAAGCGTCTAAAATCGACAGTCGGGAGCTTAACTCGAAACAGCCCATTAATGTTAATGACGTCAACATTCATTCCATACATTCCAGATCTACAAGTTCACATCGTCGAAAAAAAAATCGTTCACGTCCCCGGTCTTCTTCAAAAGCAACCATGCGGTCAAAGTCAAAAATTGATTACACTCAATTGGGAATTGAAAAGTTGTGTATACGATGTGGTAGGGATAACCACAAGGCAAAACAATGTCACGTTAACCCCAATAAACTCAAATGTAGGGTCTGTGGTAAGACAGGTCACGTGCAAAAGGTATGTTTGAAAACTTTAATAAATACTTCAAATAATAATTCGATTGCTACAAATGACGATCACGATAAGGCTGTTTTTAAAATATACGGCACTAATAAAATTGTTGATATCAACCAAAACAAAGGAAATGACAAAAGCGATGACGATAAGTACATCGTAGCTGTCGAAATAAATGGACGGCGTCAGGTTTTTAAAGTCGACTCAGATGTCAAATACACATTAATTAAAAAAGCCAGTATGAACAGCTGGACATAAAAACGCAACTGCAGCCATCGTCAATAGCATTCCAGTCTTATACTAAAGATATCGTAATTCCTCATGGAAAAGTTATAGTAAATGTCAAATACAAAATTCGACAATCAAATGAAGAAATGTATGTTGTGCCTAATAATTATGATACATTACTTGGACGAAATTGGATCAGGCGCTTATGTATCGTTCTTCAAGAAATTGACAATCGACCTTTGAGTAAAATTCAATGTATCCGCATGAATAATGTGCAATCTATTACAGAAATAGTTAATATGTTCCCAACGGTTTTTTCAGAAACTGTAGGTTGTGTACCAAACTTCGAAGTAATACTACAATTGCGTAAAGATGCTAAGCCTGTGTTCTATAAAGAGAGGGAAGTGCCATTTGCCCTCCGCGACATTGTCGAAAAAGAAATAAATCAATTAGAAACATCTGGTATTATCTCGCAAGTTGAAAGAAGTGACTGGGGGTCACCACTTGTGATCATACCAAAGCCAGATGGTGGTGTACGCCTTTGCGTTGACTATAAAGTCGGCGTAAACCCACAATTAGTCTCGGCAAATTATCCAATACGACGAGTTTATGAAATCTTAAACAGCCTTAAGGGTTCAAAGTATTTTTGCCGCCTAGATTTATTTAAAGCATATTTACATCTGAAAGTAAGTAAAGAGTCAAGTGAAGTTCAAACCATTTCAACCCACAGAGGCACATTTAGAGTCAACCGTTTATCATTTGGGATCAAGACAGCACCTTCGGAATTCAACCGAATTTTGTTTGGATTGAACAAAACAATGTCATATTTTGATGACATCATGGTCCATGGGGCTACAGAAGCCGGATGTAAAATAAATTTAATCGAATGTCTTCAGCGCTAAAAAGAACACGAATTACACGTTAATCAAAGGAAATGTACGTTCCTCCAAACTGAAATAGAATATCTGGGACACGTTGTCCAACATAACAAAATTTTAAAATCCCCAGCTAAAATCCAAGCAATTACCAAAATGCCACGTCCGTCAACAGCAGACGATGTTAGACGATTCCTAGGAATGGTAACCTACTATTCCAGATTTATTCCTCAATTTATTCTTTAATTTTCCACTTCGTCAACTTCTGCGAAAGAAATCCAAATTTAAATGGACAAGTGAATGTGAAGCTACCTTTTTAAAACTCAAGAACATCATTGCCAGCGAACAGGTACTAATGCCTTTCGATCCTGAACTTCCCGTAGTTGTAGCATGTGACGCCAACCCTACAGGAGTAGCGGGAGTTTTATCACATATTGAAAACGGAAAAGAGCGTCCAGTCGCGTTTGCGTCCAGGTCTTCGACATCTGCTGAAAAGAATTATAGTCAATTGGATCGCGAAGCATTAGCAATAGTGTTTACCATAAACCATTTCTTCATGTATCTGTACGGTAGGAAATTTCATCTTGTTACAGACAACCGCCCCTTAACCCGTATCTTCCATCAACATAACAAAATACCGCCGATCACTTCAGCACGTTTATTACGCTATGCGGAGTTGCTATCGGTTTTCAATTATGAAATTGTTTATAAAAAAGGATATGAGCATGCGAATGGTGACTGTCTCTCGCGGGTAACTCAAATTTTAGAAACGCCATCCCTCCATAAAATGATTAGTGAAGAGGTAAACCAATTATGTATATTATCAGTTTTCGAAATTTCAAGCGAAATTATTAATGCTGATGTATTAGCAACAGAAACAGCTAAAGATCCAAATCTAGCTAGCCTAATGAACATTTTAATTAATAGTTGTGAAGATAATGAAAATTTTACATTAAACAATGAAGTAATATTTAAAGGACAACGAGTGCTGATTCCAAAAATCCTTCAGCCTCAATTATTACAAGAGCTTCACCATACTCATCCTGGCATTACGAAAATGAAACAACTAGCTAGAAGATACTGCTACTGGAAGAGTATCGACCATGATATCGAAAATTTGGTAAGGTCATGTGAATCATGTGTTCACATTCAATCACAGCCGTCAAAAGCTCCACTGCACCACTAGGAGGTACCAACCGAAAACTGGGAAAGAATCAGCACTGATTATGCTGGTGCCTTTCAAGGACATTTTTCCTTAGTTGTAGTAGACGCAAAATCCAGATGGGCAGAAGAAAAAATTTTACGCGACGCTCCAACAAAAAAATCTTCAATTAATCTTCTTTCCGACATATTTGCTAATCATGGTTTTCCAAGTAAAATGGTATCCGATAATGCGACTGTTTTCACCAGTGACGAGTTCAAAAGCTATTGCAGAAAAAATGGTATTTTCCAAAAGTTAATTGCCCCAGGCTAGCCAAGCACAAACGGATTAGGAGAACGTAACATACAGACCCTTAAACGAAAATTAAAAGCTTTGGCATCAGAACAAAGACCTTTACATGAACGAAATATTACAAATATACCGAGCAACCCCGTTCGCTTGCGGAAAAAGTTCCGCAGAACTCTATTACAACCGACGCATGCGTATTCGTCTTGATGCATTAAAACCAAGAATTAATTTCGAAGCTACAAAACCTCTCCCAGGTGTGCGCCATATAAGCGTGGGAGAAAGGGTAAAAGTATTGCACATGAGAAACAATAAGACTGTCTGGAAGACTGGAACGGTCCTACGTAAATGTGGCCAGCTCCATTATCTTGTTAAGCTCGATGATGGATATACTCTAAAACGACATATTGACCAACTAAATGTCACAAAAGAGAAATCTCGTGAAGTTCACTTTGCCCCAGATGTTCAAAATAAACCAGCTAATCAGACGCCAATCAATTATGATAATCAGTATTACTACGAATCAATGTATCTACAAAATCAGAACTATCCAGAAGTTTCAAGTACTCAGGAGCCGCCGTGTTGCCAACGTCCTCATGATAATGAGCAAGCTCAAGAGAGTCATCAAGAAGCCATGAGAAGATCTTCTCGTTCACGTAAGAAACCAACGTATTTAAGAGACTACGTCGAATAAAACGAATAATATAACTAATATTTTTTCACATAGACTTTATATTTTTTGTAATGAATTAATGATTAATGAAATAATACCTTGTTATCTGTCATTAAGCGTGGGAGATTGTTGTATCTTAAGTAACTGCTGGCAACTCTGAAATGTAAACTTCTTTTGTTTCTTTTAGTATGTAAGTGTGAATGATGAAATAAAAAGGAAAAGATATACTTGAGAACGCGTGCTTTCTAATTTTCAAAGATATATCAGACAAAATAATTAAAAATGAACTAAAAGGCGTTTTATTCATCATTTACGGCCTATCCCACGATGTCAGAAGAAATCGAGTTCTGGTGAGATCGTGGGACAGGCAGTTAAAGAGAAAAGGTCAATCGATTATTTCAAAAAATACAAAACTCGTACATAAAATTTTATTTGAGAAATCATATTAAAATAATCCGTCTTTATACTAACACTAGT
The DNA here is from genome assembly GCA_944452675.1 of Tachina lurida. Classification (NCBI taxonomy): domain Eukaryota; kingdom Metazoa; phylum Arthropoda; class Insecta; order Diptera; family Tachinidae; genus Tachina; species Tachina lurida. The sequence continues at coordinate 113,477,583 of OX101753.1, read as the reverse complement.
TTTCAATATAATTTTTACAGTAATATGAACTTTATTTCATAAAAATATGTAGAGAATTCTGTTATTTTCTATAAAATTAATGACTGAACTATCCTTTTAATTATTTGATTTATTAAATAGGGCCACAACCCAGCGAAAAATTTTCAAGATTTTGTAATAGGTAGTACTCTTTTAATGACTTACAAAGTAATGAGAGGTACTTATTTATCTAATTATTTTATGTGTATAATAATGACTGTCCTGTAATGAAAAAAGTAACAACTTATTTGTATCATTACGTGAAAGTACTTATTCCAGTACTTTCTAGTTAATAATGAAATATATCTAGAGAAATATTTACTGTTCGTGAAAATTATCTTCGAAAACAATAAAATAAATTTGGTTTACTAAAATTTGTATTACAAAATTTAAGTATTTTCGCATATTCTTCAATATCCATATTCATAAATTTTTTTAAGATTATCACTTTTAACAATCCCAAAAAACTGCACAAGTTTTACAAAATTTTGTTTATTTTTATTAGAAAAAATAGCATATTAATTTTGAATAAGCTTAAGCAAAAAATTAATCTAAAACATTTTGCATATTTGTAAGCAAAAAATAACGCATTAAATTTTGAGTACTTTTAGGCAATCAGTAGTCTATTAACTTATGCATGTTTGCAGGCAAAAATTATAGGGTACCGTATACTTTTTGAACTTCTCAAACAAAAATAATGGGTTATTCAGTCAAATTGTAAGTACTTACGACTGAGGAGTACATACACTTTTTGCATTCTAGTAGGCAAAGTTTTTTGCTGGTAATGTTCAAAATCGTACAAAAATGTTTTTTTTTTGTTACAAAAGTTTTTAATTTTTAAATATTGAGGCTGTAGCCGTCTAAACTTTGCATACCGTATGTTTTTTATAATAGATTTCCAATTCACCAGTGATAAAAAAGAGAGAAAAAGATTGACTGCTTCTTCCAATATTTCTTCATGCGCATTCTAAGCGAAAGAAATCTGATTTCCATTTCTCTATCTTACTTCTGTACGAACTAGAAGTGTGCGCAAGCTATGAAAATGTGCACAGTATTGTATTTTTTTCAAAAGCAAATAGTGTTTGTAGTGGTGATCGTAATTGAGTGTGAAACAAAAATAGAGAACAAGGAAACAAAAAACACACACAATCATTGTACAACAGTTGAATAGACAGTTGTGTTAAGTGTGCAATGTTTTTATTGTACACTTCATAGTGCACAATACTTCATTTCACAAACTAAAAATTTCATAAAATATGAAGTGATAATAAAACTTTTTACAACTACATATATTCATTGAGAAAGATATTATTTTTGTTATTTGTTAGTCTTAAATTAATAAATTATAAAACGAAGAGCCAATGTGACCATTTTTGCAGCTAAATTTAGCATATTTTTTTTTTATTTAGCTGCAAAATTTTTGATTTAGCAGTTAGCATTTTCTATAGCCTTTTTCAATAATATATATAGATTTTTCTAGCATTTTTTTCTAATATAAGGCTATATTATGAGTTGCACTCGATTTTCGACATTCGCTGGGTATCGAGCATCGAAATTCAAATGTTAAATTCATATTATGAGCACCGAAAATTTCGCTGAGCAACGAATTTTCTATCGAACAGAATTTAGCTTTCGATGCAGTATTTTAATGGGAAAAATTAGTAAAAAGTCCAAGTGTTAAGCTATGTTTATTTTTAAGTACACAAACTCAAATTCTTAGCTATTGTTTGCCGGTTTCATTCACAATAACAACGTTCTTTGTGGAATGCTCGTTATAATACCAAATGAAAATTCGTTCGATCGGTACTTTCGACTACAGTCGAATATCGATAGTTGCTCATAATAGGGGCCATAACCTACACACTTTTTAACAATATAATTTATGCAACTTTGGGTATACAGTATTTTTCGGTTAATTGCACATCAAAATTTGCACAACTTTTTGTTCAATTAACCGGGGAACCAATTAGCCGATACCCGCTTAATTGAACAATTCGTTCAATTACAAGAATCCCGTTTAATTGAACAGTTTGTTCAATTACAGAAATCACGCATAATTGGAACTACTAATGAATTAAAAGAAATCGCATATGTGCACTTTAAGTTTTTCAAAATAATTTTTTTTTACCTTAAACGAAAAAAATGCAAGTAACAGAAAAAAATTTACATATATGTGTATACGCAGGTATTTATTATTATTTCAATTAGTAGAGATGCCACCCAGTGTTTTTCACAAATGATGTCAAATATGTATGTGCAAAAATGCTAGATTATTATTCAATAATAATGCAATTAACAGGGTAAAAGTAAGAGGAAATTTATTTTTGATGACATGAATTTTGAACCAATTAAGCGGGAAAATCAATTAACCGGGTTCAATTATCCGAGAAAATTTACATGTGCTTTCGTATGCAATATTTTTTTGCCCGATCATATGGTTCAATTAAGCGTGGAAACCAATTAACCGTATTAGTAATTTTCACGAGTAACCCATTTCATTATGTATTTGTAACACGAGAAATGCTAATTATATATATAGAACTGTGATCAGCGTGACCATATTAGCTTATTTTAAGTTAAATTTAGCTTATTGTTTTGGATTTAGCTTCAAAATTTTCATTTAGCTCTTAGCTTATTTTTTAGCTTTTTTTAGAAACTCATTTAGCCTTTTTTTTTAATCTAAATTGTTAAAGACATAAAATTTTTGTAAAAATTATAATTTGTTACAGTTAAAAATATAAATTTGGAAAATATTTTAGAAAATACATAATGTAAATTGCTTATTTGTAAGAGAAATGGCACATTTAAAAATAGAAGACATTGATTGCAATTTTGGAATAACAATGGCAAAAGTTATATTAATATTACCCATAAGACTTTTTTGAATTGAACGTCAGCAGCATGAATTTACTTAAATCAAAAATTAGAAATATATTTACTGTAAATAGCACTACTTCACTAAAAAAGGTTTCGTATTTCAGTATAAATGCTGTTATATTTTTGAAAGCTGGTTAATAGCCCATTCAGGCTGACACAAATTAATCATTTCAAGCTAAAATTACGAACGAAATGAAAAGTGTTTATAGATTTGACATTTGAGTTGATTTCGCAAACATCTTATTCACTGCGGCATGCATTGAAGTACTTTTTTCAGTTGAGTAAATTCTTTGTTACACTTATACAAATTTTTCTTTAAAAATTTTCATAAATAAAATAATTTTCAACCTTCGTTTAATTTCATTTGAATTTAAAAATTTTATTTCTCATAATTGTTGTTTCTCATAGTTGTAAATTTACTCATGTATAAATGTACACGATGATTTGCTATTTAATTTAACGATATTCGACATTTCTAGCTCGAGATATGATTGGTGAAATTAAAAAGGGTGGACAAATTAAAAAAAAATAAAATATTGTTTATCTAATTTTTCGACCTTTTATATACATATGTTCAACAAAACTAATTTTTTAAGCTTTTGGTCAGTAAATTTTATATATTTTTAGTTTTGATGAGTATTTCGTTAACCTTTGGTTAACTTCTTCAGGATGATTCTTATTTTATTTGTTTTATAATTAGTTTTTGCCTTTTTTGTTTTCAATCAAAAAAAATTTTATTTATGACACACATTGTTATTTATAATTGAAAAAAACATTTGTTTGATTGAAAACAAAAAAGGCAAAAACTAATTATAAAACAAATAAAATAAGAATAATCCTGAAGAGGTTAACCAAAGGTTAACGAAATATTGATCAAAACTAAAAATATATAAAAGTTACTGACCTAAAGCTTAAAAAATTAATTTTATTGAAAATTAAAATATTTCAAAAATTGTTCCACAAAAAAAATTTACCTTGATTTTCGAATTCAGAGAAACAAAATACATAATTAAAATCACTGCGCATCAAATGTAAATTTTTGTTGTAAATTAGTATTATTTTATAAAAACTAATTTTTAAATTTTGCTTATCAACGAAATACATTTTCAAAAAAGCTTGTTTTCTAAAAACCAACAGCGAATTAATAATTTTGCTTTGCTTTCAATGATTTTTATTAGTGCATAATGCATTATGTAAAATTAAAAACTGAAAGTTAGTATAAGTGATGAAATTTAACAAGGATTTGAAGAATTCCATCATACAATTTTATATAAACAATTTGCCCATAATGTTTATGTTATTATTATAGTAGAAATTTGTAACCGTCTATGGCCTGCATTGGCTAGGTTATTGGTTATAAATAAATAAATAAATAATGTATTTTTAACTAACAATTGCATCCTAGTGGGGTTTTTAGTGTGAAATTGTATAGCAAAACTCGTTAAGACATTAAATTTTTACACTTATGTATGCTAAACTCATGGCAGGTTTTCAAGAATTTAAACATATTTTTGGTTCATTTAAAGGAAATACAATTTTGTAATGCAATAAAAGAATAAATAGCTAAAATAAACACTTTAAAAGAAACAATGTAATTAAAAAGAAGTATGTATTAAATTTTAGCATTAGGTTTCAGCTCTATAAGGGCTAATAAATCAGTCAATGATTATTTGTATTTTATTTTTAAATCTTATTTAAACACAAAAATTTGTTTCTCACTGCACAATTAAATCAAACTTAAACAGCCAACACTGTAGATTTAAGTGTTGTTTAAATTTTACAAACACACCATATGTTTTGTGCATGTGTGTGTGTTTTTGAAGGTACGTACATGAACATCATGTGGTCGTATTAAAATGAATTTCGTTTAATTTTCGCAAATGTACAACAAATGTAACACATATTTTCATATCATGAAATATATAAATAGAAAAATGCATTCTGATGCTCTTTTTGTATGTATCATAAAATGTGTTTTATGCTATTTCACTTTTCTGCAAATTGATAAATCAACTTTCTTGTTTATATTGAACAGCTGTTTTTTGGAAAGCTTTCCATAATATTGTAGTGCTACCGTACTTTCAACTTAATTTGATAATAACTTTAATTAACCACTGAAAAAATGAAAGTGTATTTAAACACATTTTAATTTTTAATGAAAATTAACTCAAACTATATTTAAACATTCACTGATTTATTAGCTATAATTATTTTTTAGATTTTTTTTTAAATCAATTAAGCATCAACAATTTTTAGGATGTGGTCACACTGCTTAGAACAGTAGCATGCGAACTAACACGCTCAAATAATCTACGACGCACATACATTCTACGTTGTTTGTTTTTTCTTTTGCACATACACATAATTATACACTTGTATGCTCATTTTACAATTGTCATTCGGTGTGCACTAGTGAAATATGCTTGTACACAACAGTAACTGATGCCCTCGCTTGGCAGATACACAAATGCTGTTGCATACTTTTGATAAAATTGAATACCATTTTTAGTGTTCTCATAAAATCAAGATCACTAAAAAGAGAGAACAATTCAATACTGTACAACATGAAGGCTACACAAACAACCATCGTTTGCACAGCTCTAGTACGAACCAGAGAACTTCACTTGTTGATTAAAAAACGATTCAACAATAACAAAGGCACAACAAACTAGTCTTTTATTTGCAAATGATCAAACCTGCCCACACACTCTCTTTTGTTGTTAATTTTAAAGCAACCGAACAAATGCCTCTCTGTTAGTTCAGATGGTTTCAGTGTTGCCGAATCGCGAGTAATTACCCGAATCAGGTGTAATTTTTATGTGCATGTGTAGCGCGTGGGTAATTGCACTCAGGTGTAGTTCACGGGTAATTTGAAATTCTTTTGTTTTATATAATAAATATATATTATATAACTTATCGTCTGATACCGTTGCTGCAATTTTATTATTTAAAGAAGGTACCTATACAGAAAAACTGCAATAATAATTTTAAACCTCTCCTAAGGAATAGTAATAAAAATTTAAGTTCAAATGACCTTATTAGTTTAAGATTTTTATGTTGCTTTTTATTACAGTTAATTTTTTTTTGTATATTTCTCTTTAATTACTGTATAGTATAATAAATATTGAATTTCTTTTATTGTATCAATTTGCTGTTTGTAACAGACTTTTATGAAATAAAATAGTTATGAAAAACGTATTGTTTGTTGTGTGTTTAGCTGGTATATATCGAGAGCCTATATACGTCAACTCAAAAAAAGCAAACTTTTCAGTAGAGCAAAAAAACTAGTTAATTCTCGCATTATTGTAAAAATAAATTATGAGCCTTCCATAGTATGTTTTAAATATGCTTGCTAATTATAGGTCTGCATAAAAACTATTTTGCAATGGTTTGCGTATTTTTTTGAGATAGCATATTTAGTCGATCAAAAAACAAGTATTTTTTTATAGTTAGGAATTTTGTCAGAAAAAAATATGATATTTTTGAATATATTTATTTTCTAATCAATTTGAGAAATATTTTACTCAATAATAGATGTAAGAATTAAAAATCTAAGCCTGACTGAAAGCCTCCTTCATCTCGAGGTGGTAAGCTTTGACACTCTCTAACTTAACCTCTATTGTAGAAAGGTCACTCCAAATTTTCAATTTCGAAAGCTTACATCATTGACTATAATCGGTCCATACATAATATTTCAATTTGATTGACAGTTTAAAAGTTATACATATATTACCAATTCTTTTATCGGAACCCCTATGTACTATTCATAGGATATCAAAATCTTTACCTGATTCGTGTTCAACATGCCAAATGCAATAAGATGTGAGGTAGATTTATAATAAACTACTTTTTTTAAGTTTGGAAATTTACATTAGAGTTAGCATTTATTTTCACAAAAAATAAACTATACTTTGAGATAGCAGAATAAAAAAATTATACAAAACGATAAAAAATGATTTTTGTGATTGAAATTTATATTACAGATGAATATTACATAGGGGAGCTTTATGGCATCGGAAACTCATATTGACCAAATTTGAGTTGACGTATTTTGAATATATGTTCTCGATATTTTGCATTTCATTCGGCTGATACCGAGTCATAAGTATACCTTAAACAAGATTTTTGAAATGCGTCAAATCTTTATTTTAATATTGGGTGTAATTCCGTTCAAATCGGGTAATTTTGGCTCCTTCCAGGTGTAATTTTGAATATACATTTTGGTAACACTGGATGGTTTACACATCGGTTGACTCATAAAAATAATCTTCTTTAAACTGGGAATGAATTAATAAATCAAACTTGTTCAAACTTTTATTTGCGTTGTTCATTTTAGACTTGGGTCGAACTCGTTCACTAGTTCATTTTTGCCACAAACCAATGATCAAACCCATTTAAATTACATGGGTTTGATCATTGGTTTGTGGCAAAAATGAACTAGTGAACGAGTTCGACCCAAGTCTAGTTCATTTTTAGGCAATCGAACCACTTGCAGGTTGAACACTCGCATATTTTTTTCATAATTCGAATCAAACTTGTCAACTCGTGTACTTGTCTTTTCCATTCAACACACAACATTTTGATTAACATTGAAGTACAAAAAGCAAGAAATCATTGTTTGAATTCGTTCATTCCTATCAACAAAGGCAAGTTTTTTTTAATTTACAGTTGTTTTTGATGTACATCATGATACAAAAACAGTGCAATAAATAAAGTAAGAGTGTTATATTCGGCTGTGCCGAATCTTATATACCCTTTATCAACGTACGTACATATATATTATATACAGACACATACGTACATATATATTTATTTTCCGAAAAAATTTATTTCTTTTTTCACTAAAGCAATTAATAATAAGTGACCTTTCAGTATTTTTCGATTAAAGAATTTGATTCAATTATTTTATTTTCGATATAAGCAATAGTTGAATATTTTATTTAAACGTTTTATTCCTACAGGATTTTTTTTTAATTTGTTCTCAGAAAGGAAAGGTATCAGGAAAATGAAACGGAACATATCCTTTAATTTATCTTTAGCGATAAATTTTAGTTTTATCTCCATTTACTAAAAATTAAGTTATTGTGCTGTGAGCACAATAAGCACAAACCTTCGTTTATACTTCAATTAGATATCCATAAAAAATTAAACATGTATAAAAAATCTTGATTAATGATTTTCCGAAAACATGATATATGTTTAAATGCAAAAAAAAATATTTTTAGTTCTTTTTTTACCGAAACTTTTTTCAATCTCCAACCTGAAACCATATTTCTAAATTTTCTGTTTCTTAATATTATTTTTATTTATTTCTTTTTTTAAATATAGAATATATATAATATCCAAAGAAATAATTAGTTTTATATACCAGAAAAAGTTAAACTTTTCCAACTCTGGAAACGTCTTTTTAATTTTTTTATATTTTTTTAATTTAAAATTCCAATTTTAGTCGTACTGAAGTGTAGAATAAGTTTATTTATTAAAAAAATAAAAATTTGTTTTTGGTAGTTACTTTTATATGGCAAAATAAAGTTTAAGTTTTCCAGCTCTGTAATCGTCTGCTCGATTTTGCTGAATTTCAATACCAATCTATTTTGGAAAATTCCTGACACACCAGTCTAAGAACGAAGTTTCTAGCTTTTCTGGGAGCTTCGGAAAACCGATTTCACGTACAGACAGACGGACAGACGGACATCGCTTATTCGTCTTCCCTATGCATAAGGATCCAGAATATATATATACTTTATGGGTCGCTTATTGATATTATAGAAATTACAAACGGAATGACAAACCTATATGTATATACCCTTTTACCATTTTTTTGGTAAAGGGTATAAAAAGCAAATGTTTATCAATGTTGAATTGGTTATGTTGTTTGCATTGTTGGTATATCATACTACTCAAGCCACACAGACGGTCGGTTCAAACATGTTGTATGAATTAATGAGAATAATAACGCTTGGACACAATCAATTTACTGCAAGCTTTTCTCTTGCCTGTGCGAACTTGTTCATAAAATGCTTTTGTTAATTCTACTCATAATCAGAATTTGATGTGTACAGCAGAATGAATATGACTTTTAATCAGCATTGAATTTTTCTTTATTCAGTAAAATGAACAAAAGTTTTTGTGCTGAATAAAATCAAGAAAAATCGTGATTTTGAAGTTCTCTGGTACGAATGTTGATTCGAACGACAAGTCGCAAGAAAACGTAAGTGCTTTCATACAGATTTTCATACCACTAATTCGAATGAGTCGTCAACAAAGCGAACACTATGTCAAAATCAATCACTTGCTATTTTGTTTTCGTGTAGTAAAATTTATTTCAAAAGAATCCAATAAAGTTTGTAAAATTATTATTTTATCATATTATTATTATAGCTATTGCTATTTATGGCGCGATACAGGGGTTAGAAAATGATTTTCGTAACAAAATTAATCGACACTATTACAGTTATAAATTTATTTTTGTTTTGATTTCTTTGTACTTAAAAGCAACGTACGAAAATAAACGAAACAAATTGTTTGAATTGGTTTTGTTTCGTTCTTTGAAGTGAGTGAAAAAAACAAAACAAAAAGAAGAGGACACCTATTCGTCTTTAAGAGCTTAAACACAATAATTTTTTGATGTTTTACCATACATTGAAGGTAGAATTAGTAAAATCGTATCGTGAAGTTGCGTGTCAGCTGACAAAAGCCGTACCATATGCAATGCATGTTACTAGTTATAAAATATGTCGTGGTAGCACTGCTGACGCAGAAATCTATAGAAAAAAGATTTTTCTGTAGCGAATGTCAAAAAGCCGCATTCAAGGCCAGACAAAAAAAAATTTGCTGTGCAAACTTTTACATTTTCTATAACTTGTACACAAGGCTGAACGATACGTCAAGCTGTAAAGTAGAACGATACGATTTTACTAATTCTACCTTGACATGTTTTGTTAAGCATCTCAGATAATAAGTTTTAAAACTAAACTCATCGATAAACACGTATGTTCAGTGCGTTTTTGATAACTCTGGCAACTTTGTGTTGTTATTAAATTGCGACACGTTAAACAAATTATTTGGAACACAATAATTGCTTAAAAAAGATTACATTATTTATAAAAACATGTTTTTTTTTAATACATGATTTTTATTTATTGTATCTTCATATATGAACTAAAAATAAGTATTCAAATCTTAAATCTAAAAATATAATTAGGACCGACCAGTGCCGGACATAAGCTTAGTAATAGTTATATATAATACATAAGTAGTGATAATCAAAAGGAAAAAAATAAAAGTATTTTCAAGAAGTCCCATCTAGAGTGATGTGAATAAGAGCCCTTGTGTCCCTCTTTTTTAGGCGGATGTGTCCAGTAAAGTTCAAAATATTACGGGCAAGCGGATTAGGATGTGACTCGAGTTTTGTTAAATATTTGCTTGCGTATTTTGCAATTTCTTCAGTCACTAGTGCCATATTTAAATCACGATGTATATTTGAATTTTTTATATACCATGGAGCCGATGTTATTAACCGTAAAATTTTGTTTTGCCTTCGTTGGATTCTCTCGACATTAGAAGCTGAAGCAGTACCCCATAGCTGAATTCCGTAGCACCATATATGTTTTAAGAGCGACTTGTATATTAAAAGCTTTCAATCTAGGGTGGGGGTTGAATTTCTACCAACCAGACAATGTATCTGAGTTAGTTTAAGTTTCATTTGCGTTAGCTTAGAGTCAATGTGGTATTTCCATGTGAGCCTTCGATCAAGATGTATACCAAGGTATTTCACATGTAAGTTTTGAGGAACAATTTGATTATTGATTGTAATGGGGGAACAAGTGTCCTTTCTTAAGGTAAATGTTTCCTGAGCACACTTCTGTTCGTTTACCTTTATTCTCCACATGTTTAACCATAGTTCTAGTTGAGTAATATGTTGCCTCGTGAGGGTTTTCGTGCATACTAAGGCAGGCTGTATCATCGGCAAATGTAGATGTGTGAATGTTACTGCTCAATGGCATATCACAAGAATAAATCAAATACAAAACTGGCCCCAGTATACTCCCCTGTGGCACACCGGATGAGATTATTTCAGGCGTACTCATAAAGTCTCCTTCCACAACAGTGAACTTCCGGGCAATAATGTAACTTTCCAGCAGATTTAGAATGTTTATTGGTAGGTAAGTCTTTAATTTTAAAATAAGGCCTTCATGCCACACTTTATCAAATACCTGAGAAACGTCAATGAACAGCGCAGAGCAATACTTTTTTTCTTCAAAAGTTTTTCTTATAAATTGAACCAATCTATGAGTTTGTTCAATGGTGCTATGCTGACTTCTAAAACCAAATTGATGGTCCGGTATGCACCCACTACTAACTAGAATTGGGGACAATTTTATCATGAGTAACTTTTCAAAGAGCTTTGACATTGTTTACAGTAAACTTATTGGCCTATATGACTCAGCTTTGGTAAGATCTTTGCCCGGCTTTGGAATCATTTTAACCTTGGCAATCTTCCAGCTGTTTGGATAATACTCCAGTCGTAAAATGGCATTAAAAATTAATAACAGGATTCTAATAGCTATACGAGGCAACATAAAAACATGTGTTCTTTAAAAATAATAAAGCAAACAAAAAGCATAATTTTTCGAAATTTCTTACAAACACAATAATTCATTCACAAAACGTCAACCTTAAACATCTCAAATATAATGTGAACGGGTGTGTTTAGTTCTTAGAAAACTCGTCTTAAAATTTTTTTAAAACATAAGTGTGAACATGTTTAAAAACATAAGTGTGAACATAGTATAAAACAAACTTAATGTGTTCAATAACAATGCAATAAAATTATATTATATGATGATGTCAAATTTCAAAACGTTTCCATTTATTTCCCATTATTATCTTTTCTAGCGGCGCACGATTAAATTAATATATTGTTTGTGGCCGGTGGCGGCTGTGTTCTCTGGTTTGTGATCAGGGCAAAAACAATACGAAAACAAACTGAGCAATGTTTCTCATTGTTTTCAACATAGAATAAAAAATTATTCGAATCATTTTTGTAGAATATTCGAACAATTTCCTTAACTACTTTCTTTGTATGAAAAGTATTTTACATTTCATAACTTTTTAATTTGTTAACAATAGTTATAGTTGTTTGTATGTTGCTGGGAATAACGAGTTTAGAAAAAAATAACTGTTTTTCTCTAATCAAAAGTCTTAAGAATCGAATTATTGAACGACGTAAGAATGTGTTAAATGCCTTAAAATTATTCCTCAGATTCTCTATTCAATACTTATGTACATACTTTTTAAAATACGTCACAAAACGCGAAAAAAAAGAGTACGCAAATACTTTTTTTCATAGTTATTTTGTAATCAAAATATCGCACATAATCTCAAATACGATGAAGTATTAGATGACATTTTTGAAGTAACTGATATTTTATTAATTGATCTAACAAATTTTATGAATAAAGTAAGAAATTGATTTAAATTATTTGGAAAAATCAAACTGTGTATAATTTTTAATATTTTTTTAACTATATCACCAACATTAACAATTTGCGAAAGAAACTTTTCTACTTGTTCTTTTATTAAGAGTAAAAAAATCGTCTGCAATCTATGAGAAAAAAGTGGGATTATCTGCAAACAAAAAAGTAATATGAATGATTTTGTAATATTAATTAAAATATTTGTAATATCAATGAAAAAATTAATTAAATTTTCACCTATAAACAATTTGATAATATTAATTAAGCTTTTCCACTCAAATTAATAAATACAATTAAAAATGTAATTGAATCAATTAAATTATTAATTGAAAATATTAATTGGTGAATAGTTTTTTCTGTGTGGGGTTTTCAAATGATTTTTTAAAATAAATCAATGACATATTAAATAATGTTTGTAAATGTATATGGGCATTTCCTGGGGTCACGAACGTACGTTCGTACGCTTTTGATGTACAAAGAATATAGAAAACAAAACTTTTCCTATCATTTTTTTTGCGATTTGATAGCATTTCGGTAGCTCTATGCAAAAAATTTAATTTCATCGAGTTAAAGTTTTCATATTAATAGTTATAAACATGTGGTCATGAACGTACGCAAAATAGAAGTCAACTTTGGCTGACAGTAGTGAAATGTAAAAATCTGCGAAATGGAACGGAATAATGAAAAGTGCTTAATATATTTTAAAAGTGTATTAATGTAGGTCTCTATCCAGTATTTACACAATAAAATACCTCTATTGGTTTTTGTTTAATTGGCTTAAGTACCGGTCGCGAACGTACGGGTCACGAACGTACGATTTTTCCATATGTTTTTTTTTATTATTATCACTACGCATTTTCACATAAATATCTAAAAAATTTTCTCAACAAAAAACTTAATACTCAATTTATAGTGTGTAGTAACACTTATAACAAGAAATGGACTATTTTTAACCCCCAGCCAAAATAGGGGTGTTATAAGTTTGTATTGTGTGTATGTGTGTCTCTCTCTGAGTCCACGTACAGACCAAACGGCTGCACCGATTTTGATTTAGTTTTTTCTGTTTGAAAGGTGACTTGATCGAAAGGATTCTTAGCTACGTTTTAAGACAATCGGTCTAGCCGCTTAGAAGATATCACATCTTCTCTAGATATATACTTGGTTTTTTTATATTTATGAAATGAAATGAAATTTTAAAAAAATTTATGATATTTTTGTTTTTATTGAATAGGCCATTAGAGGTATGCTTAACAGTGTTGTCAGTTTAGGGGATTTGTCCCCGAATCGGGGATTTTTTCGCGAATGGGGATTACAATTTCGTATTGGGGATCTGTGGATTTTTTGGGGATGATAACCAAATTTTAGGGGATTTTTGGAGATTTATTTTTATAACTGATGGTATCAAGAATGATTTTTGAATTAAGAAGTATGCGTCTGGCAAGTCTGAAAATATGTGTTGCTATTCATAGTGAATGTTTTCTAATAAAGAAGAAGTATGAAGGCAGATTAACCAATAATGAGCACTAGCAAAACAAAAATACGTAACAAAATGTAATACGACTTGTTGGAAGCACTTCTTAGAATAAACACACACTTTAAAAATAGTTCAATTTGTTGTGACAAGTTTAATCCTTCTGCTGAAATGGTAAAATAAAGCTTTTTAATACAAGTACATACTATGTACAACAAAGTTTGAGGCTGACGAATCAGAAGAATTCGAATCTAAAGTTTTGCAAATGGTTAACTTTGGTTAAAAAAACTTTTTGTACTTGTGTATACTAAACTAATTACTTATGTATGTGTATTTTTTCTTTACAAGTTTTAAGCAAGTACAAATTAAATTAATATGAATGTAAATATAGCTATCGATATAAATGCATTTTATTGAATAAATCTGTTATTTTTGTCATTATTTTTTAAATAAAATTAAACAAATTAAATTTTTTTCAAAAAAGAAAAATATTTGACCCAAAAAAACTCAATTTGGGGATTTTTGGGGATAAAAAATCAAAAATTGGGGATAAGCTTTAGAAAAAACCGGCAACACTGGTGCTTAATTTAAAGTCCTCATTACAGAAAACAGAATGCATCATTCTGGTATCTGGAATATTCGGTATATCATTAAATTTTTCTAGTAAAAATTTACTTACGGTCGCGAACGTTCGAAATTTTGCAACTATTTAGCTTTAACACAGAATTTTTTTTTTTATTTTTATTTAGCTTTATATTTATTTAGCTTTAACACAGAATTTTTTTTTTATTTGCAAATTAGTGACGCCGAAATTATTTAAAATGTGATATGTGTGGCACCTGTTGACGTTTAATGCAAAGCAATTACAATAAAATGAGGTTTTCGGTCGCGAACGTACGATTAAAACATAGATAAGAAACAACGTAAAAATTAACCGTTAATCGAACTTTTTTTGTTCACCTTACACTTTCCTCTTCTTAATTGATTGTAATAAAGACGTTTTAAAGAAATATTGCAACCATAACATATATTTTGCATGTAAAATAATTAAATATTAAAATGTCTTTAGAAGTAGCTTAAAAATAAAATATCAAATTTTCCAGTTTCCAGCCCAATTTCCTCAAGTAAAAGAGCTGAGATATGCTATGAAACTATCCAATTATAAAAATATAGGTTCTTTTTTATAATTATAAACAATAAAACACGATGATTATCAACATTTCATTTTTCCATCCTGGTTGACTCTTCGGGGGAAATGCCCATATATGTGTGTATATTAGGGTGGAGCGTTTAGGTAACGAGAAACAAAAAAAAATTAGTTTCGAAAACGATTAGTGCTTAAAAGTTGTGAAATGGGTTAAAAAGTATTTCTAAAAAGTTTCATGACAATCGGACAAATTCTTGGGATTCCATTTTTAATTTGAAAATTTAAAGTTTTTGTTAAAATCAAATTTTTGTATGCAGTTTTTGTTAGTATTGCATGATTTAATTTTTGACGACCGAGGGGAGCTGGTTTTTTCCAAATTACGAATTTGTTCGGGTGTTTACAATTACTCATCACGATTATTTTAACCAGAGTTTCTACAAAACCAAAAATTGTCTTACCAAAATGATACTTACAATTCCCCAAAAATACCACACACTTGTTTTATTACATAGATTAATACGATTTATCAGCAGTACCAATAATAAAATAACAATTTTTAAATGTTTCAACGGTTTCAATGGAAACCGAAATGTTAACAAATGTGCCATATACCACATACACGTGTTTGCCTTGAATATATAGTATTCTTTGTTTCATGAATAAATAGCAACCAAGGAAACTCTTAATACAGATCTGACAACCCTGAATACAACTACAAACAAGAGGAAGACATCAATATAGATTCTTTAGATTAATATATTTCAACCACAAAGTATAATTTCAACAGAGCAGTAGTGTTGCGGAAATTTTTTATTTTGCTTAATTACGCATTTTTGTTGTTGTAACTGGCAAAATAAAGATTGTGTTGGGATCAAGTTGTCTTATGTATGGTAAGTTTTACAACTTCAAATACTTGAAGCTTATGCTTGATATAACATTTTACTATTTGTATTAGTAAATTGTAATTATAAGTTTTTACGCAGCGCCAGTGCTTTGCACATTTGCAAAACATACCAAGTACGCGTAATTACTTCAATTGTCCAATTTTTGGGCATGCATCCGATTTTGCACAAAATAAACTTCCGACGTACGTTGATGTAGCAAGATGTTACACATTTATTCAAAAAACTTCAGGAAATAAAAATTATTATCAAAGTTTTTCGCAAATTTCCAAAATATTGTCAATAAAAAATAATAACCATTTGGGAAAAAGCATATCTGCCAATTTTAAGTACGCCAAGAATAA
This sequence comes from Tachina lurida, assembly GCA_944452675.1. Taxonomy (NCBI): domain Eukaryota; kingdom Metazoa; phylum Arthropoda; class Insecta; order Diptera; family Tachinidae; genus Tachina; species Tachina lurida. The sequence goes on along the minus strand of OX101753.1, from coordinate 113,461,345 downwards.
TTGCAAAATTAAAAGTTTTTCATGAGCAAACGCAAAAAATAAAAAAATATTCAAATAAACAACAAATGTTTAAATTAAAATGCAATACCTTTACATCCAAGTAAATATAAGAATACACTTTTCGACGTATGTTCTTGCAAGTGCGTCGATTTTTCTATTTGCCGGTGTATAAAGAAAGTTCCTATCTTAGAAAGGAATTTTCTGTTCGATCAAAGACAATGCAGAAAGATGGTAATTGGTGCAGTAGACTTTGTGACGACAAGAAAGATCGAAAAAGGAAGAAAAAGAAAAATTGATGACCAAACAAGACTTTGTAACGTCCAAAATCTTACATCCGTATCAGGTTCAGCAGATACAATAATTTTCGATTCTGATACAGATTCTGAATCTGAAAACGAAAAAAAAACACTATTGCCTTCATCCACTACTACACATAATCAAAGCTCTGACGATACATCCCAACAAATTATTTCTCTCACAGAAATAATTTGTTGAAATTACCGAATGTAGCGATAGCTTGCAATAGATACGGCATTACAGATCGAGCCGCTGCCATAGTTGTAAGTTCAACCTTAAAAGATCTAGGATTGGTTGGTCCTGAAAACTCTCATATGGTCGTCGATCGGCATAAACTTCGAAGAGCTCGTAAGGCAGCTAGAGCTGATACTCAAAGCCCTCAACCAACGCAAGATCTTGAATTAGTTGGCATTTATTTCGATGTAAGAAAATATCAAACTATATCCCAAGTTAGATCTGGGAACAATTTAAAGAAAAAAACAGTTTTAGAAGAGCATATTGTTATTGTTTCTGAACCAAGCTCAGAATACATTGGACATTTTACTGCTTTATCTAGCACAGCTCTATCCATAAAAACTGAGTTTTGTGATTATCTGGCTACAAAAAAAATTTAACATAAACAATTTAGTTGTCATCGGATGTGATGGGACTGCAGTCAATACCGGAAAGAATGGGGGAATCATAAGATTATTAGAATTAGAACTGCAAAAGCCTTTACAATGGTTCATATGCCTCTTTCATTGCAATGAGCTCCCATTATGGCATTTGTTCCTAAAACTAGGTGGAAGAACTGTTGGTCCGAAAGCGTTCTCTGGTCCAATTGGAAAAAAACTTTTAGTTTGTGAGACTTTTCCAGTTGCAACATTCCAACCAATTGCGTCTGATGTACCGACCGTAGACTTTTCTGTACTCAGTACAGATCAGAAATATTTGTACCAAATGACTGCAGCTATTTCTAGTAATAACTTATCACCAGAACATGCTAAAAGAAATCCTAGAAAAATTGTTCACTCCAGGTGGCTCACAACTGCAAATCGAATTCTTCGTTTGTATGTATCCCAGGAAAGACCAAATTCAAATCTTAAAACACTAGCAGAATTTGTTATCAAATTATATGCACCAGTTTGGTTCGAAATTAAAAGAAATCCAACATGTAAGCATGGAAGTTTGCATTTATGGAGCATGATTAGCAAATCAAGGCATTTTGATTTATCGGTATGAAATATCATTGACCCCGTAATTCAGCGCAATGGGTATTTTGCGCATCCTGAAAATATACTGCTTGCCATGCTTTCTGATGAAAGACAGCATATTCTAGAACTTGCTATAACACGCATTTTACAAATAAGATCAAATTTTAACACCGATGAAACACAAATTCGACGTTTCGAAGTGCCACACATTAACTTTACTGCCAAAGATTTCACCGAAATGATTGACTGGCAAACAAATGAAATATATGTTCCTCCACTCTTAAAGAAATTTTCTTGTGAATATTTAAAAGAAATTAAATTGAATGCTCCCGAGATAATATATATCTTCAAATTTCCCTGCCACTCACAAGCAGTAGAACGATGTGTTAAGCTCGTAACGGAAGCATCATTTCTTGTCTGCGGAGAGGATAAAAGAGACGGATTTATTCGAGTAAGAATTGCATCAAGACAAATGCTACCTAAATTTCAGACCAAATCTGACTACCATAAAAGTCTTGTATGAAATAGATAAAATAAAAAACAAATATCTTTTTAAATAACAATATATTTTAAAATGAATAACAATAACATAAGAAAAATACAAAACATTGCTAACATACAATTTTGTATTTAGGTATAAAAAATACAAAATATATGGATTTCAAAAATAATGATTTCTTTATGTATATAAAACTATAAACACAAATAAAAAATATTAAAAAATTATAAATTAAAAAAAACAAAAATTAAAAAAAGAATGTATGGATTTCAAACATTATAATTTCTTTATAAAAATGAAACAATAAAAAAAATATAAAAAATTATAAATTGAAAAAAAAATTAAATACAAAATATATGGATTGCAAACATAATAATTTCTTTATACATATGAAACAATAAAAAAATTATAAACTAAAAATTAAAAAAAAAGTTTATATAAAAAAATATGGATTTCGAACAACAGCTACCTCCACGTGATGAAATCTGGATGATCACAATTTTTTAGATTAGCTGAATGCTGTTTTATGTATATTTATATTGCTTATTGTTCAGTGATTTACTTTTTAATTTTTGAACGAGAAATGGAATCCTAAGATTTTACCGGATTGACCTGAAACTTTACAGAAATACTTTTTAGACCCACTCACAACTTTTAAGCCATAGTCATTCACAAAAATTAAAAAAAAAATAAACGCTCCACCCTAATGTATATATGTATATAAAAAGTATACGTATTTAAAAAAAGTACACATTTTAACTAATTTCATTTCGGTTTTTAATCCCTGACCAATAAAAGAGGTGTCATAAGTTTGTAGTGTATGTCTGTGTATTTGTTTGTATGTACGAGTCCACGTACAGACCAAACGGTTGGATCGATTTTGATTTAGTGACTTGATCGAGAGTGTTCTTATATATGTTTAAGGAAAATCGGTCCAGCCGCTTAGAAGATATAACATTTTTTTTTTAGATATATTCTGTTGAATCTGTGTGTCTTTGACGCCTTAGCCTCCAATTTTTTTTTTTTGAAAGGTGACGTGATCGTATCTCCTGTTCTATACTTGAAGAAAGTGGGTCTAGTCGATTGGAAGTTATCATAAATTTTCTATATACGAGTATTAATTTACTCTTTTCTTTTTTGCGATTCTATTACTTCAATTATATTAGTGGAACATAGAGTTCTTAACTTATGCTCAGTACACATCTGGCATTTATTGTGATGTCATTTCGTGTGTCATTTTCAAAATGTTGTGTGCAATGTCGTTTACATTATTTCGTTTATTTGTAAATACCCCTTATAGACACGGAGGGGGAAGTACTATCTCTTTCTGTCTTTCTCCCAGGTGAATTAAGACTTTGCAAAGTAAACTTTCCGTGTCTAAAAGGGGTAAAATTAATGGCACACAACGAAAAATACCGGAAATGAAAGACGCTGCCACTAGTACACACTATTGCGATACCACAAAATGTCATAATTTGTACTCAGCATTATGCTACAGCGTCAACTGCGACGTAGGTTCTTAACATTTTTAATTTTTGTTATTAATGTTTTTATTTATTAATATTTTTTTGTTATTAAAATTATTTGTTTGTCTTGTGTAATATATTATTTTTCGTTTGTTAATAAAAAAAATTAAACTAATACACATGCAGGTCGGTTTTTACAAACTTTTTTAAAATTATTCGAATACATTTGTTTATTCTTCGTTCGTTCGAATATTCGAACAAAAGTTTAAAATTATTCGTCTGTTCGAACAAGAAAAACATCATGAAATTTTATTCCAACAAATATAAAAAACGAATAATTAACAAAAATAATACATACACATATTTATATACATTGATCTGTCGCCAAATTTGAAATAAAGTATGTTTTTCAAATTATTATATTTAAATTTTATCTGGACACATGGTAGTGTATGTGTCCTCCTAGCTAAAAAAAACACCAAGAGGCGGAGGCGATATACAAATGTGTTATTTCCGGTTGGTGTAACTTTGATAACTTTTGACAGTTTAAGGACTTAAAAGTGGAGCAAATCAAAAACGAATTGAGTAACTGTGACCTGGCGACAACAGACAATAAGGTAGAACTTCAAAAAAAGCTAATAGACGAGTTCGAGCGTCGTGGCATTGACGTAGGACTCTAATCAGAGTGAACTTAAGTTCGATGTTTGCTGCTATCATGGAGAAAAGAAACGATTTTTTTTTGGATTACATATGTACATTTATTTATTGATTGTATCTTCAAATATGAACTAACAATAAGTAAGTATTCAAATCTTAAATATAAATATAATTAATTAGGCCCTACCAGTGTCGGACATAAACTTAGTGATAGTTATTAATATTACATAAGTCGTGATAAGCAAAAACAAAAGTATATTCAAACAGTTTCTTCTAGAGTGTTGAGTATTAGAGCCCTTGTGTCCCTCTTTTTTAAGCGGATGTGTCCAGTAAAATTCAAGATATTACGAGCAAGGATTAGGATGGGTCTCGAGTTTTGTTATGTATTTGTGTGCGTATTTTGCGATTTCTTCAGTCACTAGTGGAATATTTAAATCACGATGTAAATTTGAATTTTTGATGTAACATGGAGTGGATGTTATTAAGCGTAAAATTTTGTTTTGCCTTCGTTGAATTCTCTCTATATTGGAAGCCGAAGCAGTGCCCCATAACTATATTCCGTAGCACCATATTGGTCTCAAAATCGACTTGTTTACAATCTAGACTGAGTGTTGAATTTCTACCAATCAGCCAATGTATCCGAGTTAATTTCAGTTTCATTTGTGTTAGCTTTGAGTCAATATGGGGCTTCCATGTAAGCCGTCGATCAAGGTGTATACCAAGGTATTTTACGTGTGAATGTTGAAGAACAACTTGATTGTTGGTTCGTATTAGGGAACAAGTATCTCTTCCCAGGTTAAATATACCTGAACACCTTTTGCTCGTTTAGTTTAATTCTCCATAGTTGCAGTTGTGTAATATGTTCTTGTAGATATCGGAAAGGCTCGTTAAACCCTAACGTGCATACTAAGGCAGGCTGTATCATCGGCAAACATAGGTGTATGGATATTGCTGCTCAAAGGCATATCACAAGTATAAATCAAATACGAAACTGGCCCCAGCATGCTCCCCTGTGGCATACCGGATGATATAGATTCGGGCACACTCATGAAGTCTCCTTCCACAACCGTAAACTTCCGGGTAGTAATATAACTTTCTAATAGCTTCCGAAAATTTATTGGTAAATATGATTTAAATTTTAAAATAAGACCTTCATTCAACACCTTATCAAATGCCTGCGAAACGTCAATAAACAGTGCAGAACAATACTTCTTTTCTTCAAATCTTTTGATGTATAAACATCTACACGCTAGGGATAAAAATCTTTTTCACAATACCATCACAAATTTTGAGTAAGATATGCGATGCCTTATCAAATCGGTGTGAGCTTTGTATGAGTGTATTAATGTTTGAAAGAAACAATACAAACTTATTTAAAATATTGTAAAAACATAGGAATTTGCTGGTTTTTGTTTGTTTTATTTAATTAGATAATTGCTTTATTTTAATTGCAATGCGTACACAACAACAGCAATAACTAAACGATGAATAACAGGAATTAAAAATTAAAAGTAAAGGAATTTACTATAGATGGGCACTTTGCAGTACTACTAAAATTTCAGTAAAAATAATTTTTTAACCAGTAAATTTTTACTGATTACTAAAATTTTTTTCTAAAATTTTTATAAAGTGTCTAAATGATTTATTATATGATGAGGTGCATTGAATTTCCAGTAATCAGTATTCATAATGAAATGCTTACCAAGTGGCTAAATTTTTTTCATACAAAAATTTCAAAATTTTGAATGAAAAAAACTTTGCCACTTGCTACAATTTTATTAGGAATTCGGCCCTACGATTTTACTGGTGATGCAAATTAAATTTCATTATCAGTTTCATTACTGATTTTTTTCAGTAATCAGTAAATTTACTGCTTATTGCAATTTTTTACGCAGTACCTAAGTATATACTGCAGTGTGCCCATTTACCAGACCTGGGAAATTTGCATTAAATAAGGTAATGCATTGAGCATTTTCCTACATTAAACCAAATCAATGCAAATGCAAATTTATTACATTAGCACTAAATCATACGCTTTTAGTGCACTATATTTTGAATTAAACTAAAATTTCTTCAAAGTAATTCATTAATATTGCATTGACATTAAATTTGATATTTTTAATGCACTATTTTTTGCATTGAATTAAAATATCCTCAAAGTAATGCACTTATATTGCATTAGCATTAATGAAGTAATGCAATATGATTGCATTGTCGCTAAAACCTATTGTACATAATAAAATTAAACAAAGGATGAACAAATCAAATAAATATTAAAAAATACAGTAAAGCTCACACTGAGGCCACCTACATATGTATGAAGAATGTTCATTGAACATACATACGTATGTATGTATCAGCCGATACATAGACGACTACGTAAGAAAGAGCGTTCATAGGACACGACACGATTTTGTCGTGCGGCTTTCGTTCCACCACGTATATATCAACTCTGTGTTAAAATGTCATGTTGCCAACGTGCTCAAAAATAGTTTTTGTTTATCTTTTCTCAAACAAAATTATGTATACAAATTGATAAAAAGGCAACCCTATTCTGGCTCCAAAAAAGAAATACAGCTGATTAGAGTATATAAGGGAATAAGCATTAAAAATTCATTTGTTTTAAAATTTTCAATTGTTTTTTTAAATTGTGTTAATTGATAAATAAAAAGTGTGTTTTTTCTGAAAACAATTAAATTGTATGAAAGTGCATGTATGTAGTTGCGTTTAGTAAGTAAAAAAATACATTATTATGAAAGCTGCTTCCTCCTGGAAATATGTGAATGTAATATTTTTTTAACTGTTTCTTAACACAGTGGAAATTTATGGAAATGTACCACTTGTGCGTGCGCGGCTACAAAAGGTTTTCATTAGCACTTGTTTTGAATTGTTGAATAAAAAACCAAGCTTTAACAGCTAACTCAGTCCTCACTTTAAAATTCTGCTTGCGACAGTTTTATTAATTCAATAATTTTTAATAAAATATAAAAATAATACCTTAGTTTCTTAAGTTTTCCTTTTACTTTTAATGGCGCTAAAAAATTAGGTCACATGCAGTGTGGTCACAACTCAAAAAATTTTGAATGCTGAATGAGGCTTAAAATAATGCTAAAAATGCTAACAAAAATATTTGATAATGCTAAAATATAATGCTAAAAATTTTGGAATCATTTTGTTAATAATTATGGTAGTAATTACTAACAAATATTTTATTTAACTTTAAAAATACAAACAAAGTTGTTTCAAAAGTAAAACAACAATCCAGGAACATATAAAGCACAATTGATAAAATTAATAAAACATCTTTTATCTTTGTATTATCGTATTAAATATAATAGCGTAAAATTTGTTGTTAGTAATTTTCATTATAAATGAAATACATATAAAACTTTTTAAAAAAAAATTAAACCGACTTCAAAAATAAGCACTAAAAAGCTACACATAATATAGATCTAGTTAAATAAAAGATTTTTATATATGTTACCTACAGTGCCATTTGAAGTTGGTGCCAGCAACATTGGTAACTAAGCACATACATACACTAGGCATAAAAAGTCTGCGTACATATGCTTAGAAATAGTTTTATTTTCCAAATTATTGTTAAATACTAAAACACCTAATCTAAATTAGGGTTTTTTAACAGACTAACTCCTTACTAATTTATTTATGGCAACTCTGTTTCACAATGCTCGGTAACATTCATTTTATCGATCTTAAATTGGGAAAAGTTCCATCTCTAGCTAAGAAAAAGTCTGCGTTGCATATAGTTTTTGTTTAAATTCGTGTTCTTACGTGTATTTGGTGTATTTAACAAACATTTTAATTGCATAGTTGTTATGGATCGCAAAGAAAAAGAGATAAGTCCCGCAGAGCGCGAAATTATCGTCAACTTATGGAAAAAAGGAGAAAGTTTTAGAAAGATCGGTGAGACTGTGGAAAGATGTCATTCTTCTATTCAAAGGGTGATAAATAATTACAAAGAAACTAAACTATTCATATCTAAGCCGCGATCTGGTCGTCCATCCAAACTTACTGAACGAGAAAAGAGGTTTATGGTTCAATCTGTTAAAAAGAGTCCCAAGGTAACAGCCTCAAAAGTAGCAAACGATGTTGAAATTAATTTTGGAAAAGTTATTAGTAGTGATAGTGTTCGAAAATTGCTAAAAAAAAATGATTACCATGGCCGTATAGCACCAAGAAAGCCATATATTTCACATTTCAGCCGACTAAAGAGAATAGCATTTGCTAAAGAGCATATAAACAAGCCTCTAGACTTCTGGGAAAAGGTAAATTTTTCAGATGAGAGCAAATTTTGCCTTTTTGGTATAAAGGGAAGACAAATAGTGTGGAGAAAAGATGGCACTGCTCTTAATAAAGAACACTTATCTAGTACAGTGACGCATGGTGGTGGTGGTGTCATGGTTTGGGTGTGCATGGCAGCAAAAGGTGTTGGCCAGCTGCAATTCATTGAAACAACTATGGATAAAAGGGGCTATTTGGACATCTTAAGAAGCAATTTACAGCAAAGTGCAATAAAATTGGGCCTTCAGGGTCAATTTATCTTTCAGCAAGATAATGACCCTAAGTATACCGCTGATATAGTGAAACTATGGCTTCTGTACAATGTTCCTAAGCAATTGCGAACGCTTCCTCAATCACCAGATCTCAATCCTATTGAGCATCTTTGGGGTTTACTGGAGAAAAAGATCCGACAACATCAAATAACTTCAAAAGCAATGCTTAAAGATGTTATGCAGCGGGAATGGAACAATATAACACACGAAGAAACTACAAAACTAGTTCAATCTATACCAAAAAGATTAATGGAGATTCTGAGACGTAAATACTATCCAACCAGCTATTAAAACCTTTTAAAAAATTCGATTTATAAATATATAAAAACATATTTTGAAAGGCGTACGCAGACTTTTTCGTACGTTTTTCAATGAATTTTTTTGTTTTTATTATCCTGTTGTTGACTGTGAATTACTTTTGCTTAAGTTTTACATTATTTTCTAAAGACTGATATGTATTTAATAAATAAAATTCGTTTTTGAAATAATATATATATATTTTTATAATTATTTTGTTTCTTTTTAATAGACAAAGTTTATGTACGCAGACTTTTTATACCAAGTGTATGTACATAAAAATTACTTGCAGTTTTTTACCGGTCATGTTCCTATGTGTTTAGTACCAGTATTACTGGCACCAACTTCAAACGGCACTGTAGGTAACATATATAAAAATCTTTTATTTAACTAGATCTATATTATTTGTAGCTTTTTAGTGCTTATTTTTGAAGTCGGTTTAATTTTTTTTAAAAAGTTTTATTTGTAGCTTTTTAGTGCTTATTTAGAAATATGGTCCAGTTTTGTAAAAATCGATTAAGTAAAAACACGTGAAATATAGTAATAAATTTAATGGGGCGTGGCTACGCCTACTTTTTTAAAACAAGATTGAGTATTTTTAAGAGTTCAAGGTGTGTGCCAAGTTTCGTACAGATCGATAAAGTACAAGCACGTGAAATTAAGTATTACATTTTATGGTGCGTGGCTACGCCCCTTTATTTTAAAACAAGATTGTGTATTTTTAAGAGTTCAAGGTGTGTGCCAAGTTTCGTCAATATTGTTTAAATACAAGCACATGAAATATTATACTAAAATTTAATAGGCGTGCCCCGCCCACTTTTTTTAACGCAATTTTGTACCATTATTATAGCTTAGGGTGTGTGCCAAGTTTCGCAAAAATCGGTGAAATAGAACCCTGTGAAATATAATATAATATTTTAATGGGCGTAACCCCGCCCATTTTTTTTAAAGAAAATTGTGTCTATTTTAGAGTTCAAGGTTTGTGCTAAGTTTCGTAAAAATCGGTTAAGTAGAACCACGTGTAATGTTACAATACATTTTAATGGGCGTAGCCCCGCCCATTTTTTCAACTTAAAAATTTTCTAATTACAAGAACCAAAGATGTTTGCTAGGTTTCGCAGCAATCAAATAAGTAGAAGGTCATGAAATCAAATTTAAAAAATTGTGGGCGTAACCCCGCCCACTTTTTTCAAATGGGACCAATGGGAAGCTATACACTCTCAGACAACAAAAAAATTTTTACAATCGGTCTAAAATGCACCGAGTTATGGACCTACACAACTAAAAAAAAAAAATAGAGACGAATTGTTAACCTCCTTCTTTTTTTGAAGTCGGTTAAGACGAATTGTTAACCTCCTTCTTTTTTTGAAGTCGGTTAAAAATAGTTTTACCCTTTTATTTTATATGTTTTGATATATTAGCATGCCAGCTATCAACGTAATGACATTTCAAAAATACTTTTTGCTTAAAAATTGATTAAGTTACTTTTTATACCCTTTACCAAAAATGGAAAAGGGTATATATAGGTTTGTCATTCCGTGTGTAATTTCCATAATAATAATTTGCAGCCCAAAAAATATATATATTCTGGGTCCTTATGAATAAGGAAGATGAATAAACGATGTCCGTCCGTCCGTCTGGTGTACGTGAAATCGGTTTTCCGAAGCTACCAGAAAAGCTAGATACTTCGTTCTTGGACTGATGTGTCAGAAATGGTCCAAAATTGAAAATCAGCGAAATCGATTAGATGGTTTCACAGCTGGAAAGCTTAAACTTGATTTTGCCATATAAAAGTAACTAGATTACACAATTTTTTTAATTTTTTTGTTTAATACACTTATTTTATATTTCAGTACCAATAAAATTTGTATTAAAAATATGAAAAAAATTAAAAAAACCAAAAAGGCGTTTCCAGGGTTGGGAACTTAAATTTTTTTGTTATATAAAAATAACCTATTAAAACAAATTTTTTCTTTTTATCTATAAACTCAACATATCTTACATTCTTAAAAGATCAATATTGGTTTAAGAAATCACAAAAATTTAAAATTATGTTTCCAGGGTTGGGAAACGTACACTTTTTGTGATATATTAAAATAAACTAGGTCTAATAATTTTTATTTTCTTATTTTAATTTATGTATATTTTTATGTTTTAAAAAGAAAATATGTGTAAAGAAAATTAAGAAAATAAAAACACAGGTCCACAGCTGGAAAATTTAAACTTTTTAGGGTACACCAAAGGTGAAAAGGAATTCTATTGTTTTCGCTGCGCTGTCCGTCCGTCTGTAACAGGCTATTTTCTCGAGAACCGTTAGAGCTACGGACCTGAAATTTGGACAAAGTGTGTAGACCTTTGGTCGCTACAATAGCAAATATACGAGAATCAAAAATTAAAGGGTGTTCCGAAACGAGCAACGAAAAATATTAAAATCCCATGTAATATACATAAAATTGTATATATATATACTCTTGAAATTTGTAAAGTTCGTGTATTTTGATACAGACTACAACAATTAACACTAATTAAGTTAATGAAATTTTGACTATGATTTGGACAACTTGCTCTATCTTGGAAACCGTAAGAGCCAAACTCTTCAAATTTTCAAAAACAATAAAACTAAGAAATTTATTAATCGACATATTGTCAAAAGTATTTTAATTTGAAATTTATTTGCTGGTGGTTCAGCGATGTCTATATGCATTTCATTGTGGTTGAAGTCTACTGACGATTTGTTACAGCAACAATGAAATGCATATAGACATCGCTGAACCACCAGCAAATAAATTTCAAATTACAATAAAACTAAAAAATTCCAAAATTATAAAATCGCCAAGCCGAAAAAAAATCGCCAACAACCAAAAAAAATATCACCAAAACGACAAAATGCGCCAAATAAAAAAAAATTCTAAAACTAAAATAAATCGCAAAAAAACGGAAAAATCGCCAAAATGAAAAAACCCAAAATGAAAAAAAAAAACCAAAACGGGGAAAAAAGCGACAAAGCGACAAATCTAAAAAAAACCGTTTAAACTGAAAAAAGCCAAAAACGCAAAAAAATGCCATATTAAAAAATTTTGAAAACCGAACCTACGGAACCCTTTGTGTGCGAGTCAAAGTCGCACTTTACTGAATCTATTTGATATTAAAGTAACTAAATAAAACTAGTGTTTTCCTTATTTATTTTTTTCTTTGTTCACTTAACATATTTTATATATTTTTAAGGAACAAGATTGGATTGGATTCCGGGGTTGGGAAAAGTACACTTTTTTTTTTTTTGTTATATAAAACTAATTAAATAAAGCTAGTTATTTCTATGGTAATTAAATATATTCTATATTTTAGAAAGAAATAAATTTGTACTCGTATTAAAACCGGAAAAATTTAAAGTATGCCAGGGTTGCAAGTTGGAAAAAAGATGTGGGTAACAAAATAACCAAAAATATTTTTTTTATTTAAAAATATTTTATGTTTTAGTAAGATCTTTACTCAAGCAAATTCTTTAGTCGAAAAAAACTTACTAAAAATTGCACTATAACAACAAATTATAAATTTTATCACAAAACAAATATGTATGCATGTACTTATACACATACATACATATATATGGATCTGTATACTACATATACATACATTGGTAAAGGGTATATAAGATTCGACACAGCCGAATATAGCACTCTTACTTGTTTCAGTTCTATTTTTCATTGTATGTCCAGGAGGCAAATTCCGCAACGATGAATTTTAAAGTGTTCGACCCCGAAAAACATAATTTTTAATACTTCTTTACTTTTTATTATTAGGTGTTTGACGTTTACTTCTTCTTATTATTATTATTAGACGGTCACACTCGGTACATGAGCATGACAGATTTTCGTTCATTTCAATGCGCGCTCTAACCAAGTCATCTTTACACTTTCCTTTCAAAAACACAAATGAAATTTGCACTGAGTTTGGCAGAAGAATTCAAAATTTTTTGTAAACCAGACCATTATGAAAACACGAATTTTGCATTATTACACCATTCTCAAATACCAAGTACGACAGCCTAACAGCTGCTTAACCCTCATACCTAAATAAGAGCGGCAAGCGTCGCGTTAGCCAAAGGGTACGTATTTTCAGTACAACCAAGTAATATTTTCACATTTAAATGTACTGAAAATGCGTACCCTGCTGCTAACGCGACGCTTGCCGCTCTTATTTAGGTATGAGGGTAAGACGTTTTTCGCTGTTTACATGGTTTGCATAATTATATATTTGTATGAAAATTATAAGATACAATGAAATAGATTAATTGACAAAGGTTTTCACTTATATAAATGGAAAAGAATATATGAAACTTATAAAATCAAAAATGCTAAATAATACTAAAAAATTAATAAAAAAATGCTGAAAAAAATGCTAAATGTAACATGAAAAATTCACTGCTAAATGAAAATACATAAAGCAAGCCACAGACCTTGCGACGCACAGTGGCACATTTTGTGAGTTGGCGGTCAAAATTCTATAACTTTTGACTGGGTTAAAATTTTTTAATGAAATTTTTTTTGTTGGATAGAAGACATCTTAAGCTTTAATTTAATGTATTAACTTTAAAATCGGGCCTTATTAAAGTACATTTATATATGATTGAAAAATTACTTTTAAAAATATAGGTATTATCGGCCTTAAAAAAATTAAATTTGTGAATATAGTGATTTAACATTGCATTTTATAAATAGTAACGTTAACTGAACTAAAAAATTACATACTTAATTAAGCCGTCGACCCGGGTCAATTTTATTTTGACCTTAAGCCCTCTCCTCCAATGGACCACTTAGAATACGGGTTTGAAGTTCATAATTGTTTTAAATATATTAATATTGATATAATATTTAGCAAAACTACTTTTATTTTAGTCGTTGAAATTCCTACGAAATTTTAGGGGAATCGGTCCACATTTACTCATAGGGCCCTTGTAAGTCAAAATTCGTAAAATAGCCTTGGTGATCATAATTCACTAGCAAATGTAAGTTCGACAGATTTAAATGTTATTATTTTATGAACAATTTAAATATATTTTAAACGTGAATCCATAACAGGTATGTAGGAGATCCATATCCGAAGAAAGGATTTACCATAAATTCTAAGAAAATCTTTTTATTCCAAATAAAATAAAATTTCTTTTATAAATTTTCAATATTTATTGTGCTTTTTTGCTCTAATTTTTATGTTAATTTGCATAGAATAAATTTTTCATTTAACTGTCTTAGTAAAAATTTCATCTAAGTATGTCTCCTGTTCATCTTCAAGGAGCTGCTTGGCGTCTTTGTCCAATTCCATCGGGGTGGAATTCCATTTATGTCGAATGCTGGAGATATATGGATCAGAAGTGCACAGTAAAATATTAAAGAGGTCTTCATTGGTACTATATCTAGATATCTTTCTTGTATTGTGCTCACGAAAATATCTATAATCTTTGTTCCTTTTTTCTTGCGCTTCTTCAGAAAGATCTCCAATCGGCAACATATTATGTTGAATAATGTTTTCCCCATGATATAGTATTTTATGGACTGTCGATGGCATATTCCTCCAATCATATTTTTCGTTGTATAGTTTCGCTGTTTCATTAGCATACTGACCAAATTTTTTTGCATTTACCTTTTTATTGCATGATATTACTTGCAGTATGATTTTTTAGCGTTGTATTAATTCAAAATCTACTCCTGTAATAGCTGCAGCAGTTTCAGGATCAGAAAAAAATTTTCTTGCTGTGTTGCCATCATTTGTGTTTCCTTCTCCTTGCTTTGGCTGATCGATCAGTAAACCCCATTCTAAATATTTTTCTTGTACGTGTTTCTTTTTTGCCTCTCTTTTGGCTTTATTTTCGTCACTATTTCGTACCGTTCCTTTAAAATCTAAATCATAGCTTAGCTTTAATATGTGTTCCATAAATCGAATTTTAGCATGGAGTGGGGACAAGCCAAACTCATAGGCTTCTTGGAAAGTAGTGTCTTCTGTTGGAAGTTGACTTAATTGGCTTGCAGTTTTTTTGCAAATAACACAGCTCGAAGATGATTTTGTTTCAGTTATGGCCTGTGCAACTTTTCCATCAATCATTGTAAATAATATTTGATAATTTATTTGAATCTCTTGATCGTTAAGTAACAAAGTTATCGGTTGAAGTTTATCTATTTGTTGTTTAAGTTTAGATACTTCTTCTAATATAACATCCTTCGTTTCCTTCTTAAAAGCAAATTTAATTGGTCTGCAATATTTTGTTGAGGAAGGTATTTCGTTTTTCCATATGTCAATATCGGTTTCTTTGCTAGTAGATGGCTCAAAATTAATGCTATTTGTTTTTAGTCTTAACGGAACAAAAGATATCATAAATAAGTCAGAATCTGATATTTTTTCTGCATTATACTGCTTATATCGCTTTTGTCCAGAAGATCCATCGCATCCCCATTTAGAAATTAATGTTAGGCTACAGTCACCAAGCTTTTTAATATTATCTGCGTCCAATGTATTCAACAATCTTTCCGCAGTATGATTTAATATGTCTTGCAATACCACCTCTGCTGAACTTTCTGTAATGTTTATAGAACTTTGTGGTGGTAAACAATCTTTTTTAATTAAAACCAAATCTCTATATTCTGGATAAATGTAGCAATGTTTTCCAACTGCCCGCTTTCGCAATTCCATGTACTGATATTTTGTTAGCTTTAAGTCCAGAAATATTGAAAATGCTTCTTCAGACGTAAATTTTTTATCATCGGTTGGCGTTGGAATGCTCTTTAAAATCCTTTTTACACGCTTGGGGCTTGCTTTCATTACATTTTCTATTATATAAATTTTTTTAGTTTTATTTTTTGTTGGTCCTAGTTGATGGAAAAACGTATCTTTAATTATTTCTTGAGAAAATTCTTCATTAATGCTTTTCAGCTTTCGTCTTCGAGACCTTTCACTACACTCCTCAACTGGTCTTGCAGGTCGGCCCACATTTGTTGGTTTTGGTTGGGTTTCAAATACAAGTTCGCTTGTAAGCCATTCTTTGTTGCAGTTAAACATTTTTTCCTTATTTCTATAACATTCATTATACCGTGTATTTAATCGCGTTAAAAAATTATTAATTTTTTTTAAATGCTCGCACAACTCAAAATAAGGGTCTTTTAAAATGTGTAATATAACATCGTTTTTGTTTTTTTGTTCAAAATAAATTTTAGCAAGATCGTTATAACTAAACTTAGCCATCGTTTTGACAATACTGATCGTCTTTATTAATTTTGTCTGTTTTTATACACATCAAGTTTTCTTGAATCAGGTATGTGTTTAAACGAGAGAGAAGAAAGAACACACACAAACCCATGTAGATATACCGCACTCCCATACCTAAAATATCCGACATGCAAGCAGTAAAATCATTGTAGTTCCCAGAGCCGCAAATATAAACTTAAAAAATTAGCATATAATATAACACGTTATAAGTAATTTTACGAAGTTTTTCGCAGAAAAAAAGTTGCGTTCCACTGAACATCAAGATTTGGGTATATTTTAGACCTTTATTGCAATGCCCAAATCTGGGCCTCGAGCAAAGTAGGGCACGAATTTTTTAAACTATTTTATAAGTTAAGAAATGATATTATGTGAAGAAAAAAATTTTTTTTTCAATATATAAAACCAAAAAAGTTGTGCCCACTTGAAGTTCAAAAATTTTGTAAAATATTTTGAATTTCAGCTTCTCTTAAAAAAACCGCGTTTTTGATCACCCTATTCGAAGAGAAACAATCGAAATAAAAACTTAAATTTCTGGATTTCGAGGTTCCTATGTGTTTACTTTTATATAAAAACAAAAAAAATAAATCGGTGACACGAAAAAAAATTTTTTTTGAAGAGTTTTGGCCGCCATCTCTTCAAATGTGCCACTGTGCGACGGTTGGTACAACATGAGCAGGTTGTATATGAGATTGTAAAGTGTGTGGGGTCGTCGGATGAAGTTGTGCGAAAGATTAAAAAGATTTGATTTTTTGGCAAGTTGTATACACAGGTTGTAAAATTTAGGAGTTTGTTGTATTTTTGTTGTGACCATATAAAAAACGTTGCGCACGAATTCAAACTTGCTTTGTGTATGCATCGGTACCTTTGATAAAGGTCATTAAATACTTCGTCTAACATCCACGTGTAATTTTTGTTCTCACTTTCTTTTAATATTTTCAAAAGTTTGTTGTTAGCATACATTTCTTTTTATATAAACCACTCCTTTAATAAAATTATTTTTTTTCTGTCCTGTTTTAAAAAATAACACTACAATACGCAACATGGTACCCGATGTCATGTTTACTAAAAAAAATTAAAAAATTAAGTGTACGCTAATGTTGTATACGTTGTTGTATAGTTTGTGCGCAAAACACACAACTTGGTAAAGCGGCCCATACACTACAAGAGCATGCACGCGCAATCAAGCTATTGAGCAATCATGTTCGAACCACATAACATACCAGCAAGCTGGTACAATATTCACTTTTTAAAAAAATTCACGAAGGGAGGTTATAAATAGTGACACAGTTTTTGCTGCAATTTTTATTGATATTTTGTTAATATTAGCAGCTATGCATAACTAAAGTGCTCAAATTCCATTTTCTATTGCAACAAATTATTTTTCAACAAATTACGATTTTTAAATGCATATTTACTTCTGATAACTTTACCCAACTGAGCTAATTTCACCATACACAATACAAGCAAGCTGGTACCATCAGCAAAATATCAAACTCTATTTGACATCACTACAGCAAAACGTACAATCACACAAAATGCCCATACACGACACAACCGCTGGCACAAACACTTGATTGCGCATGCATGCTGTTGTAGTGTATGGGCCCCTTATTCCTGCATGATTGTAGTTATTCAGTGCTGCCAATCTGTGTGTAGTTAAATAGTATGTAATATCTACTCACATGTGTAGGCCATGGAATCTGTGTGTAATTCTACTTTGGGTTCTATTTTTATTTATTTTTCTTTTAATTTTAACCTACACAAAATATGTGTAGTGTAATTTTCTTCAATGTGTAATTGCAGCACAGCCTTGTGTAAATTCATTGGCAACACTATAAACAGTTTATTCACACACATACACTAACATTTTTGCAGCTTGTAAACAAAGTTTGACATTTATTTGCAATGTATACAGTAACAGGCTGGGCTTGTGCATGTACCTGTTATAATTGTATCATGGTCACGCTGGTCACATGCAATAAATTTAGTACTACTAAATATATATGCATAAAAAACATACATGGTTGCAAAAAATGCTTAGCATACAGTTTAAGCGTGTAAAAATGTGCATTAACTATATCTGCCGTTAAATTTAAATAGTTTTCGGTCACAAGTATAGTCATAAAAAAACTAAACAAAAGATTACATTGAATATATGGGTTTGCGGGCTAACTTTGACGGCCGGACGCACCCCCTAAAACACAACTTATCGCTATAATAATTCTCCATACAACTAACGGCCACTCTAATGTACATACATACAGTTACTCTCAGAAATATTTTGCCTACATTATTTAAGCAAAAAAGTTAAATAAATTTATTAAAAAATAAAAAAATTAGGCAACATGTTAAATTTATTTCTTTTCTAACTGAGAAAGCAAGCCTATAGAATGGAAAATAAAAAAAAAACAACAACTTTGATATAATTGTTATACTCTTTTGCCTTTTCTTGTATCAACTACGCAATTTCAACATCACAAAAGTATTTTGCTTCTTTTAGCGTTCCCGTTATTTTTTAAATATTTGTGTTGTTACATGTGTTTTTTTTTTTGCTATTCGCTTGTAATAGTAATTGTTATGCTTTTTTTGTCATAATTGGTTCCAATCTTTTTTTATTGAGTGCAACACGTGAAGTTTTTGTTTAAAAAAATGCCTAAAGTAAAGGAATTAAATTGATCTGCGAATAAGATCATTCTATATATGTATAATAGATCAAATCAACCCAATATATTTGTGATATGTTTAGTTGATGTAGACAAAAGTCGAGGAAAGTTGTTAACGGTGAGCAACGCAAGAAAAACTATTTAAAAAAAATAGGGGAAACCACCATTTATATGTTCCAAGTCTTATAGAAATGCTAAAGGGGACCCTACGGGCATACTACGGACACACCTGAATGGCAAGTCCATCCGTAAAGTTCTAAAAGCCAACAATACTAACGGCAGCGTAGCTAGAAAAAAACTTTGATTTCGGAAGTTAATAGACAGAAGTGTTAGTTATATGCTGAACTACATAAATTTCAGACTTCTAATTTCGGGAACACGATAATATTTAGCGACGAAAGTAAATTTATAATTGTTGTAGTGCGGCGCAAGCCAAATAAATCACTAAATATTAAGAATATAAGGCCAACAGTAAAACATGGTGGTGGTTCTCTCATGGTGTGGGGCTGTACGTCGGGACTAGGAGTAAGAAAGTTAGTGTTTATATAAAGCACAATGGATAAACATCTATAGTTGTCCATTATTAGAAAAAACCTACATGCCAGATCTGAACAAATGGATCAATATATCAATGGGTATTACTTCCAACATGACAAAGACCCAAATCATATATCCCTGGACATTAAATTATGGCTATTTATTATAAAACAAACATCCACCAATAAATCCACAAAGTCTCGACATGAGTCTTATTGAAAATCTTTGGGGTTATTTGGAAAAAAAATCCGGGAAAAAAAGCATTTTATCAAAACTAGTGTTCGCCCAGTGGTTGAAAATCAACCATTAACGCACAGAGGTGGAGAAGAGAATGAAAATATTTAAAGTTTGATGAATTTAAAACACAATTTAAAAACTATATTCAAATATACATATGTATAGACTCCAGGGTAAACCACTCTCTTAAACCACTTTCTTAACTACTAAATACGAATTTAGAATTTCATTTATAGGCATAAATAAGAATAGATTTTAAGCAAACTATTTTAAAAAAGTTGTTCACTTTTTGAACTAAATGTAATTAGATATTTGCTCCTAGTGTTTTCACTTCATATTCATTATTATTGCCCAAAACAAAAATATTCGTTTATGTTTTCATTGAACGCTTTTTCTCTAAAGTTTTAGACTCCCCATTAAAACGTTTGTTACAAATAATGTTTCTATTCCCTATTCTTTGAGAAAGACCCCATATGTATGTACGAATATGCTAGCCTAATAATATAAACATTCCATCATATTCCAACATTCCAGTATGTTCAGTAATTTAAAGCACAGAAAAATAATGAAAACAATGAACAAAAACAAAACGCACACAAAATAAACCAAAAATAAAAAACTTACTTTGTACTGTAGGTGAATTTAACTTTAATCAAAGTTATTAATAATTAAAAAAATATATTATTTTTAAGCATCTAAAGAAAAATAATACAGTACCACTCGTTATTTAAATATCCAAATTTTATTAGTTTCAGCAATAATCGTTTAAGTACATAGAAAGATGGAAATAAGAATAGAATGAACAAATAAAATACGTTTTTCCTTCTGAGTGTTTATGGAGTTGCCAAGCCAAATTGTTGTAATTTTTTTTTTTTTTTAGCAAATTAAGAGAGAAAGAGAAATCATGGCTTTATGATTGGCTAATATTCTTAACTGTTTTTAACTATCTTAGACACAAAAATGTAGAAGAAAAAATACATTCTGCACTGCTCCTATTGTCAATCTATCTAACAAAAAAAATCAAGCGAATACGTTGAGTTTAAGTCAGTTAAAATGGTTCTTAACTTTTTTCACTTGCCTATTTATATATAGATTATGCTTAGGACGAGTATTGGAAGAAGAAATGTATAAAAAAAGTACTTAAAAATGTCCGAATTTTAGTGGAATCTATGCTAGGACGTCTGCAAGTGGTCATATCTAACAATGAATATAACACAAAACATTAAAACATAATACGCTGCTTTAATAATGAAAAATCTGTGTAAAAAATTCAAAAAGCAAAATACTTTTGTGACCTGATAAATAAGCAATTTTTTTTTAAATTTTAATTAAAATGTTTGTAGTTAAGACTTCTCTTATTTAATATGTAAAAAAATAAACATGAATTTTCAAAGAAGACATTTTTATATAGAATTCTTTTTGCAAATTTGTTGAGCTTTACATAAGCAAAATATTTCTGTGAGTAACTGTACATACTTTGGTTTTTATATTGACAACACTAAAAGGTCATTTTCTTTTATGTTAAAAGAAAAAGCATTACTCTGTTAAGTTTTCTGTTTGCACTTTGCTCTCTATAAAATAATAGCGCAAGTCAAATTAAAACATGGCTCATGTCCTGTTCTTTTTATTCTCTCACATTGGGTGGATGTTAATAAAAATATGTATTTTAAGTTAGATACAAAAAGCAGAAAATATGTGTATCCATGACATCCATAGAGCTTCAAACCCCTCATGCTTTAAGACCCACTAACAAGAATGGTAAATAAGGCATTGATTTAAAAATTCAAGAGTAGAGTAGGGATGAATATACTAGCCCCTCAAGGGCATTAAACTGCACATCAGCGATGCCAACTCTACCACTTTTGTGGTAGATCTACCTCTTTTGGGTAACTCAATCAACTCTACAACTTTCCCAGAAAAATCTACTACTTTTTTAGTTTTTCAATAATAATTCTAAAATAAAGTTAGCCGAGTTTTTTAAATCTAATTCAAGCTGAAAGTTCAACTCAAATATATTTTCAGCAATGCATGTAAACAACGCTGCGTTGATTACAATATCTAAAATCTACTACATGACCAAATATTTCCTTTTGTGGGGCAGTTTGTGAGAAAATTGCTCGTTCATCTACATAAATAGTTCGAATGTTGAAAGTTAATTTATTCAAAAGTGTTTGTAGATTCTACAATGTAGAAACAAACTTGGATAATACTCTGCAAGGACTGCTGTACACTGAACGATGTATCACCGCTGTCGCTGCAGGGGATCATTACAAATTATTTAATGAAAATATTTATTCCTTTAAATATGAAAATAAAAATTTATGCTAAATATCGATGGTCTTAAGTACTCGAGTACAATTTATTGCAATAGTTTAAAAAATAACGCTTTTACAAGCAGTTGTACCTAAAAAAGTTACATTTTAAATATTATCTTCTAATCTTATCTACATTTATTTGAGTTTTGGACTTTCTATTCGAGAACAACAATATATGTATAAGCATGTGTGTTTCTTCTGCACGTACAAAATATTTCAAATTAATTAAGTGACGATGGCATAATTGAATTCTTAAATTTTTTAGTTGGTTTTAATTAAAATTGTGAGTATTAACGATCCGCAATTAAGATTTATCATAAGCTTTCTTTAAAAATATTTCTGATCGCAACTAAAGGTTAATTAACGGTAAAAAAAATACCCTAAAAATAAAAGTGGTAGAACTATCTCTTTTCAAAGTAAGATTTGTTGGAAGCTACCCAGCAAAAAATTACACATTACCATCAGAACTACTTGCCATATAATGACTTACTTTTCTGATTACCAAATTTCATTACTCGCTTACAAATCACATTACCTTAAATTTAAAAAAAATATGTACAAGTTGCTAAATGAGGAGAATAACTTTTTTATATTAAATAGATTACGTGAACAAGTTGCCAAATAAAAAAATAAGTACTTCTCAAGAATCGATTATTTTAGTCTAACGCCTTGTTAAAATCATTAAGTTGGTAATCCAGTAAGGAACATTTTTTGCTGTGTACCTCTTTTTCACATCGAATCTACATCTAAGAAAAATTTAGGGTTGGCATCACTGCTGCACATGCTGGTGGGCCTTCTATAACATTGGTTTGAAATAAGATTGACGGAAAAATTTTGCTATGCAGTGAATAATGAAATCTGCAGGAAAATTCACATCACTTTATTTTTTATTAATCCACATAGCTTAGTCCTAATTTATACTAAGCAAGTCTTATTGCTCAGCTGGTTAGTTTGTTGGAGAGAGAAACGAGGGGAACATAAACGTTTCTTTTCCCCTCGTATATCTCTCCTAAAAAAACTAATCAGCTTAGCAATAAGACTTCCTGAGTGTAAATTAGGACTTACTATGTAATACCTAATTTACATTAAGCATTTCTAATCAGAAATAATTTCTTAATCAGGCTTGAGTTCAGTAATTTCAATTCTTATTGAATGAAATATTTTTAATAATCTCTACCCCAGTAGATAGACATGGGTGCTGATGAAGTGCGTGGCTGCACAGAAAAATATCGGTATTTCCCCCAGCTAATAAAGTCTAGTTTAATTTTTCTTCTCTTCTTTAGATACTCACATTAATTAATAAAAATATTTCATTCAATAAGAATTGAAAGTACTGAACTCAAGCCTGATTAAGAAATTATTTCTGACTAAAAATGTCTCATTAAGCATTTCTTTCATGAAATTAGTTGCATGAACATTTTTTATTTGTCAATAGGAGGCCTGGAGAAGCAGTTTCTAGCAAAAAAAAAAAATTGCCAACAAAATTCATAAAATTTCATAAAAAAAATGCTTATGTAAATCAGGTATAAAAAAAGTTAAATTGAGTAAAAGATTTGTATTACTCTAAAAGAGATTTTGTGCATTTACATATCGTCAGCCCATTATTGGTTTGACCCACCGACCATTTTTTTAAAAAATTAGTTAGGTATGGGGTATATATATTTTGAGTATTATCGTTTCCGAGATATTTAGCATTAATTTTGCTCCATAAAAACTATTTTAAGGTTTAATAAATATTGTTTTGTCGTTTTTCTCCATTCTGACTTTTTGGCGTATGCTCCAAACCAATAATGGGCTGAAGATATATCAACTGAAAGTAGCAGTGTTGCCAATTTCTGTGTAATTAGCAAAAAAAAATTTCGCCCCAAACATTATACGCAAGTAAATTTTTTAATTATAGATCTTCATTTCATTTAAAAAAATTTTACTCCGTAAATTTACTATCAAACATTTTTATAATACGAGTATTTTCATGTTTATGTGTGGCTGTACTTGTCTTGAAAATTTTCTTTTTCGCTTATTTTATTTAGAATAAATTGTCGTCTGGTGCCATCGTGCCAATATTTTTTGAATATGAAGGTATATGTATTGAGGGGACCTTTTTGAAACAACCAAAAAAATTTTGAAAATGAAATATTGGAATTAAAAATTGCAATATATATCATACCTAATTTAAATTAAGCATTTTTTCATAAAATTAGTTTCATGAAAATTTTTTAATTTGTTAACAGTACTCCTGAAAAAGCAAATCAGATCGAAATAAGTTGCTGAAAATGCTTCAGAGATTCATGTTACGTAATTTTTTTTAAATCAGTATCTTCTATAGCGCTGCAATTGGCGAATAGAAAAAGTTTTGTGCAACAAATTTCATTTCAAAATGCATAATGAAAATTAGTTATAAACAGGGAAACCAGAAATATACTCTAAAAAAGTTTTTTATGCGCTAAAAACTTGAAAATATGCACTAAAAATTAAAAAAATATGCTCTTAAAAATAAAATAAATTGGTTTGTTTGTAAATGAAAATATATTTTGAATTAAAAAATACATAAACATTTGCATATAAAATAAGACAAAAATAAAATAAACAAAAAAGGAAACAATAAGAAATTAAAAACAATAATTTTGGTTTGAAGTGCACGTTAAAACAAAATTGCCATACAAATTTTGACTAAAGCTGATAATACAAATTAATTTTTTGGATACTCTCGCAAAAATTTATCTTCAATTTAAAATTCATCCTGATATCAAAATTAAAACTTTGGAACTGTATTTTGGATAAATAAGACTAGAATTTTATGTATAATTTTTATTGCAATAAACAACAAAATATTGACCTAGATTTTCAAATAAAAATCGTTGCCTGTCACATCTAAATAAAGTTTTATACATTGACAATGCTCCTTCAACTTCTTTCTACTCGGGGCAAGGTCCGTCCGTAATAATTGCGTAATATAAATATATGAAAAATTTACATAATACATGTGACATTGGAAATGAGATTTAAATGGCGACAAATAAAAAATTTGACCAACACATAAGCTTGTAAGCATATTAAAATAAAAAATTTTATAGAGTATCAAAATAGGCCCTAAAAGCGTAAATTATGCTCTAAAAATTATAAAATATGATATAAAAATATGCGTGTAAGACTGTTAAATGCAAAAACATGCTTTAAAGGGTAAAATATGTAGTAAAAATCGATGCCAAAATTCATAAAAAGTTCTGAAATGTATAAGTATCTTGTCTCCGTATTCGTACGTCATATAAGAAAAAACATGCAATTACACATTTGCGGTTTCCCTGGTTATAAATATACTGACGGCACTTTTCACAAATATACAATTAAAATCTAACAGGGACTTCAACGGCAAGTTTTATATGAAGAACTGTCAGTTAAAGTTCACGTTAACTCTTACGTCCCTTTTCACAATGTATGCTTAAGAGTTAACGTGAACTTTAACTGACAGTTCTTCATACAAAACTTGCAGTTAAAGTCTCTGTTATCTTTTAACCATACGAGTACATTGTGAAAAGGTACGTTAATTATACATTGTGTAAAGGGACGTAAGTTGTATAAACAGGGTGGCGCAAAATTGGTCATCATGTCGGAAGATGCTATACTTTTTTTCGAATGGAGGATAATATCTTTGACATTTGTGGCGCAAAAATGTGCAAAATATCGAATATACCCCTCAAGAGCGCGGAATATTTTTTTAGATTAGAATGTTCAGAAGTCTTGCAAACTGTGCAATTGTGCATTTTTACACTCTCGTAAATAAAATTTCAAAAATTGTATGGAAATTTATTTACACAAACCTGTTAAGTTTTCCCAACAATTTTGACTCGTAAACTTAAGCTATCTAATTCTACATTTTGTTAACAACTTCTTGGTTTTTTGGGTTTCTTTATGTATTTTTGTAGACACATAAACACTTTTTTTATTTTTTTATAGAAATATACATATATATTCATACATACATAAATATTTTTTTATATTAAAAACCATGATATAAATATAGAAGGTACTTCCATTCTCTCATTTTTTCTTGACATTCACCTTCTGACAAGGATAGGTATTCTGAAGTTTCCAGTAAAATCGTGCTACCGTATTAATTTAATATTTCCCCTTTTTCCTGTTTGTTTGAAAATTTTATTGAAAAATTATTTCAGAAGTTTTTTTTTTATAAATTCAAACAATTTAAAAAAATATGTGATGATAAATATTTTATTACCTTGAAAAGCAATGAAATGCATTGTAAATGTATTGTTGTGTTAAGGAGAGCGAAAATTAGCTACATATTACAAACTGTGGACGTACAAAATATCATTGTAAAAATATGAGTGTAGCATTCTTTGAGTTCTCTACATTCTCTACATCTGGTGTCCGCCAAGAGTGTCTAAAAGCCTGCATATTCTGTGAAATAGACTTGCCAAAATTATCTGAGCGGGTATTTAAGCCATTCCTTAGAAAAACATGTTACAATCAACAAGAAGCGAATTATATAGATTAAACAAGATGTAATATCAATCAATATTTGGTAAACTTAATGAAAATTCATTGTCAACTAATCAAAATCATCAATCAATTTGTATGAAAATGTAGTTAAAATATTTATTTTAGGCAGAAAATTTAAAAAGATGCGCCAAGTTATTACATAACCACTTTTTAAACTTCACAGATGTATAGTCATGCATATTACTTTATATATTTTCAAATTTTTGTTAAGATAATTACACATTTTTGTAAAAAATTTATAAGGGAAGACTTATATTTTTTACGATATGGGAAAATTTTTTTTATTTCTCTCAAAAAACAAACTTCAAAAATACTTATTTTTTAAAAACAAAGAGAGAGTGGAAGTACCTTCTATATTTATATCATGTTAAAAACTGTTTGAAATTTTCTTATTTTATTTTTATTACATTGATTTTTTTGACATTTCATCCAAATTGACTTAACTGTTTGAGCAAAAGTTGCCGAGGGGCTTCATAAAACAAGCCTAGCATATTAGCCCAATGGCAAATTTTAAGAGTTCTCATAAAACCCTTATTAATAAATAGAAATAAATTTAATTTTTCCATTAAGTTGTTTGTAAACTGAAAAGCTTAAACTCGTTTTCTGGCAAGCTACTTTTTTTAGCGGTATGTACGTTAACAAATGTGAAACACATTTTTCATGTTTGTACATATCTACCATTGGATTTCATTGTTAAATAGTTGGTGAGTTATGTCCACTAAAATTTAATATGTATGTAATTATGTGCTTCCACCCAGCAAAAAGTGCAAGAAGGCTCTCCCAAACAAATTAACAATATACATATGTATATGTACATACAATAACTTCTACCAATTTCAATGAAAATTTGTACACGGCCCAAGCTAATAATATTTATATTTCACGTACATACTTCTAATCGACCGATTCCTGTGAAACTTCGCAATTTATTATACTCGTATTCACAATTATTCCAGTTGTCAACATCGACGTCATGTCAATACAATACCAAAAATTTAGGGCTTGTCTACCCATTGTCGAAAACAATTGACTACTTTTAAACGGCCCGTGATAGAAATTTTTCTGGACATTATGGAACAGAAATAGACTGCCAATAGTACAAAATTGTTCGCGAGAGTGGGTAGACGAGTCTCAATTTTTTTTTTGGTATTGTATTGACGTGGTGAAGTCGATGTTGACAACTGGAATACAATAATAATATTTCATATAATTCTACACATACTACGTTTATACGCGCAATATTTGCAAATAAATTAACTCACTGTTTGTACGGCATAGCAAAACTACACAAACTTGGTAGCACTTCTATAGAAAGCTTACTTGTGTTGACAAAAAAAATAGTGTAAATGCACTAAATATCAAATAATTATTTGTTTTAATTGTTATTATTTGCTTCTATTAATGTTTTTTTTTTGCAATATTTAACCATTTATTGTTTTTGTTATCAAACATTTGTATGCGTGGCAACCTTAAGCATTTTATTTTCAAATAGTGCGTTAATCGTGAATAGTTTTCTGAATTAGTAAGTCGCAATAAAAACAATAATATGGCAACAATTTACAGTTTTATTTGCAAATAAAGCGCAGTATTCACGGTCAAAATGCATGACACAAGCATCGTATACGTGTGCATGAAGAACTCAGGGGGCAAATTACGGCATTCGATATCGCACTAATTTTCATAAAATTTTGATTGTGTTTGAATGGAAATTTGGATAGATATCGAATGCCGTAATTTGCCCCCAGCATACACGTACATGCATTCCACGATAAATTGATAGCATCTTGTTACAAGCTAATTGCAAGACAATTGTCAAACTACATACAAAAGCTTTTTACGTATAAAATTTGACAGTTCTTTGCATAAGCCACTGCTTTGAATAGTTTATCTTGTTATGTTTGTGTTGCATACATGCATATGCAAAAATCAAAAAATTTAGATTTTGCTTCGAGCATCGTCGGTGTGACTCATACAAATAACATTCCACTAATATTATTATAATGCAGGTCATGCATTTTGACCGTGAATAATGCGCTTAAGGTAGAAATACATAACACGCGTTTGCTCGTCGACGAATATCGTGCGCTTGAAAACTTTACCGCATGAAAAATGGCAAGTTACACAACACGCGTTACAAACGCCTTTTCTTTCAGCTTTTTTATTCATTTTTACATTGAAAAATGATCTTGGAACATTTTCAAATCCTTTTTTGTGCAATACTGTATAGTTTTCAAACTCTCTATTAAGATTTTCCTTCATGATTCTAATTTTTCTCTTTTATTGTCAGCCGATTAGTTGCCAAAAGATCAAAACGCCTTAAAAAGTTCAAAGTTAACCAACTTTCTGCGGCAAACGCGTATGCAAAAACACTATTTCAACTTTTTTTGACAGATGCCCACAGTTCGCACGCGCACTAGCGCGTGTTATGTAACTTCACCTTTAAGCCCTGCTTATAAACGTAGTAACAACCGATTACAAACAAACGTCGCACGCTTCTTGGAGTAAGAAAAGTGGCAAGAAAGTGATTTTAGGAATTTCATAAGTGTTGCCAGATATTATTGTCGGTTATTTAAAAAAGTACATTGAATTAAAAATTTATATATAAATCTGGAAAAATTTAACCGAAAATAATTAGTTAGTTGAATAAATTATTATCGGGTAAGTTTTTTTTTTTAATTTTACTACCAGCATGTTTATTTTATTATTTCTCAAGTTATGATGCTACCTCTCTGTTGTCTACTTCTTGAATAAGAACTCGAAGGAAAATTTTAAGAAAGTGCATGCATGAGTGTACACAATTTGCCAAATGTTTGAGTAAATAATAAAAACCCCAAAATGACAACGACTATGTTACAGGGAATGAATGTCGAAAAGAAATGTGAAAGAGGAGCAAAATTCTAACCACATTTACTCGCATACACGTTAATCAGCGATGCCAACTTGGTGCTTTTGGCCCTATTTTTAGTACTTTTTGAAGACTCAAAACGCAAAATTTTGAGCATTAGCGACAAACAAAGAAAAAGCACTATGTAGTAGAGATGGGCGCGTGTTGTTGTTTTTTTTTCGTGATACGAACATGCACGACTCAACACGTAGTGTTCGTGTCAGAAAATCTGATTTCGTGCGTCTTCGTTTCGTGTCGTGTTCAGCAACATTGACACGAAAAACACGAAACGATTTAACGTGCAAAATATGTATTTCATGCATACAGGAAAAAAAATTTAATGCCTATTTTGTATCGTCAAACACGCAAGTACCAGCCATGGTTTCGCATTTTTAAGGTCAAAGTTTCGTATATAGTATCAGCTGTTGACAGTGCAACCACTGTTTGAAAATTACGCTTGAAAAAAGAATTAATTTTTGGGAGCAAAATGAAAAAAAATAAAATTCTAGAAGCTATTCGTCGAAATGATGAAAAATACCAATTGGTAACGAGCCAAATTAAAATTAGATTAGAAAAAAAACAATGTTAACATTGAAATTGAAAATTATTATAATAGCTCGAAAGAAAACGAAAACGATGATTTAAAATTTTGGAAGCATGCAACGAATTTAATGATTTTGCAGAAGCTTGCCAAACATGTACTAAATATACCTGTAAGTTTCGCGACTGGTGAGTGAGTATTTACAACTTCTGTATTAATCTTAAGCGAACGCCGCACATGATTATTGAGCGCAAGTCTTGATAAATTACTTTTTCTCAACAAAAATATGTAAATAAATACGAATAGAATATAAATATGTATGTACACACATACATACATACAATTGTATGAAACAATAAAATAAAACAAAAATATGTCTTTGAATATAAAAAAACGATTTGTTGTTATTGAACTCGTATTTGATTTCATGCGTGTTGTGCAGATTCATGTTGGGAAAATTTTTTGGCGTGTGTGTTTCGTACGTGTTGAACATCATGGTATTCGTGTTCGTGCGTGTCGTGTTGGAAAAATTCGACACGCGCCCATCTCTACTATGTAGTGCTTTTAAGAAATTTGTGTATTTCTTAAAATTACTTTAATGAAAATTTGGTATATTTATATTTTCAGTGTAGGGCATACCTTTTTCGTATGATATATTTTATTAAAGATGGATACTATTGCCGAAATAGAGAATAGTTTAGAAAATATTCCACATTATTAAACTTCAATGTATTTTTAATAAAAAATATTTTACTTAATAAGTAAAATAATAATTTGGGATTATTAGTGCGTTTAAAAATTTTAAACTTAAATTTTAACAATTCCCATAAAAACACTAATTATTAACTTGACTGCACCTGGTCAAAAATACTTGTGTGGCAACACTCTAGGGTAGGGTTCCCTCCCTGATGATCTGCATTAGCAACAGTGAAATGCGAATAGGATCCAGCTAAACCCCTCAATAATCAATTTCAATGTATCTATATATGTGTATAAAAATGAAACGGTTCATGTATGAAATCGCATAACATGAGAACGGCTGGAGCGATTTGGCTGATTTTTTTTTTTATTCGATTAGAAATTTTCAGGACATGGTTTGTAAAGAAAAAAAATTAAAAAATGCCTACTATTAACTTCTCATTTTTTCTACGCACAAACTAACAAAGAGGACAATCATTAGTAAAAAACTTCCCAGCAAAGCCGGGGCGGTCAGCTAGTTTTTAATAAAAAATATTTTACTTAATAAGTAAAATAATAATTTGGGATTATTAGTGCGTTTAAAAAATTTTAAAATTAAACTTCAATCGTTTGAATCTTCACTCGTTTTTCACGTTAGTGGTTTTTACGCTTTTCAGATTTCAAAATTACGCTTTATTGTGCTTTTTTTAAATTTTGATGTGCTTTTAGAACGAAAAAAGTTGGCATCACTGACGTTGATAATGAGATGTACGAAGTGCGGTACAAACTGTTTATTGTAGACATGCAATAAGCACGCTATAAGTATGTTTAAAAAGTGTTTTAGCCTGCACGTCGATGGTGGGGCTTGGCAAATTTTTAGCAGAAACATAAAACTTGCTAAAGACAATGGGACATAACCATAGTCACAGAATAAAGTCGGTTCGTTTTAGAAACAACTTAAAATTAAAAACCTGTCTCTAAATATTTTTCTACTATAGTCAAAAACAAAGTGTGTGTTAAGTTGAACCGACTTTAACTGGGTGTCACAACAAATATGGGAAATTTTTCATACGATCGAAAACAAAATATAAGGAAGTGGCATCTGTCTCTCATCTCTCTCTCATCTGATACTGTGTTATGAAAAAGGGTTAAATTTAATAAAAAGATAAAATAAAACAACCGAACATAAAAACAACTTAACAAATAAATAATATAGAGAAAATTTAGTAGGTATTGGTATTTTGTATTATTTTAATACAATAAATTATTCAATAATTGGATTATAAATTATTTATAGGAACAAAAGAGGCCAAGAGATAGAAATTCATACATACATACAACTGTGTACATACATACATACATACATACATATTTTCTCTTTTATTTTAATGCGTTTTGACTTGAACTAAAGAGCCAGAGTCGATGCTAATCTAGTTAGAAACAGCTTCAGTATGTTTTAACTTTAGAACCGACTTTTTCCTTTAAAGTGCAGTTTTTCTCGTCTATGGTAGGTCGAAAGTTCATTTTTTAAAAAAGTGTATTCTAAAACTAAAAGGTATACTTTTTTGTTGACTATGGTTATGGCGCAATATATGTAAATGGAAAATAAAATGGGAACATTAAGGGAGGCTAGTACCTTTTCCTTCCATTCCAAACAGACTAGTTTTTTTTCAAAATAAAAATAGAGACGAGACATACATAATTACAAATTTCTTGTTCTCACACCAAATGCATATTACAATGAGGATGCTGTTAACAACAGGCGAGAGATTGAAATCTCTTGAATTTTTTTTTCATTTAGAAAATTTTGTGAAGGATCTTTTTGGCATGCGCCAAAAAGGGGTTACTCCTTTTATATATTTCTATTCTTTTGTTTGTTTGTTTTAAACTTGAAGTGTATAATATTTAGAGCCTGCATGCCTAAAATAATATGAAAAACGTATATATGTAGACCAATATTTATATAGCAACTACCAAGGAAGGGTAGTACAAATTTGTAATGGCACCAAATAAAAGAAAAAATTTACGTTTAACAACAGTCTAAAGTAAAAATGATTTCTACTACTTTAAACCTTGAAAGTAT
Organism: Tachina lurida; assembly: GCA_944452675.1. Classification (NCBI taxonomy): domain Eukaryota; kingdom Metazoa; phylum Arthropoda; class Insecta; order Diptera; family Tachinidae; genus Tachina; species Tachina lurida. The sequence continues at coordinate 113,428,652 of OX101753.1, read as the reverse complement.
ATTTTTTTATGTAAGAAGTTCAAGTTCTTGTGCATGACTTGGTTTAAGCACTTATAGCCAAATGTAACTGGAACGGATGTCTAAAAGCCAAAACAAAATCTATTAGATGAATTACTATAGTTAAGCGATGTGGTAACCATGTTTCTGTTTAAAACGAAATAATTTACAACCTTAGCCACTTTACTTTAAACATGTTGTAACTCTAGTTCATGTAATGAACTCAAAGATAATGGTTGATACTAACTATCCTACGTAGTTAGTCAAGCGATTTTTGAGAAAATGCAACTCTGATCTAACGGAGTTTATAAACATTTCCGAAAGATAATACAAGTCAGAAGATAGTAACTACCAGCCTTAACGAAATCGCCAAAGAAACATTAAAAGTACAAACATAAAAAAATACCAAATTATAACTGATGGTCAAACAAGAATGATTTTTGTACTAAGAAATATGCGTCTGGCAAGTCTAAAAATGTATATTATTATTCATAGTGAATGGTTTCTAATAAGGAAGAAGTATCAAGGTAGATTAACCAATAATGAACACTACCAAAACAAAAATACGTAACAACCCAGTAAAAAAAGACACTCCAAAAAAGTCATGAAAATGTAGAGTTTGCGATCTGGAAGTAGTGCAAATTTCGATCCGATCTAATGATTTTTACATAGGGTTGTCATTGCAAGAAGTTCTCTTTTTCGCTGCCTAGTCACCGAATTGGAAGCGATTTTAAGAAAAATTTCCTTTTTTGTGTTCTATGATAATATTTTCATCTAGGAAAAATGGCTAATAGTTACCTATTTTAACAATTAGTTTCTTTTTATAGGAATTTAAACGCGAAACAGTAATTTAATGTAAATTTAAGCAAATAACTTTAAAATTTTAGACCAAAAATAGTTCATAAGTTTCTTCAAAAAAATTAATTTTAATCAGAAATAATTTTTTAATCAGGCTTGAGTTCAGTAATTTCAATTCTTATTGAATGAAATATTTTTATTAATTAATGTGAGTATCTAAAGAAGAGAAGAAAAATTAAACTAGACTTTATTAGCTGGGGGAAATACCGATATTTTTTTGTGCAGCCACGCACTTCATCAGCACCCATGTCTATCTACTGGGGTAGAGATTATTATTAACATCAGCTATTTAACTTAAATTTCTATGAAATGGAATATGAGAATTGATTGATTTACCTTTGGCAAACACATTTGTAAGTATCACTATTCATTTTCTGTTTTTCCATATTCTATTTAGGTTAGCACGAAGTTATATCACTCTACCTATGTATGTTTAACTATTCTTACTTATCCTTTACGATCATCACATTAATTATTTTTACTTATTCGATGCACCATCGGTACATACATATACATAAGTATTATTGGAGTGGCTTTATGTTACTTTGTTTTTGCTTTCTACAGTTGACTTCGCTTTTCAGCATTCTGAAGCAGTGATAGCCAAGTGAACAGTGATCGCTAAGTGAACATATTTTTGTCTCGTGCCCATGATGAATTAAATGAGACATTAATGATTAAGAAATTATTTCTGATTAAAATTCACTACAGTTCAATTAAATCTAACAATATCTCATTTAATTCATCATGGGCACGTGACAAAAATATGTTCACTTAGCGATCACTGTTCACTTGGCTATCACTGCTTCAGAATGCTGAAAAGCGAAGTCAACTGTAGAAAGCAAAAACAAAGTAACATAAAGCCACTCCAATAATACTTATGTATATGTATGCACCGATGGTGCATCGAATAAGTAAAAATAATTAATGTGATGATCGTAAAGGATAAGTAAGAATAGTTAAACATACATAGGTAGAGTGATATAACTTCGTGATAACCTAAATAGAAAATGGAAAAACAGAAAAAGAATAGTGATACTTACAAATGTGTTTGCCAAAGGTAAATCAATAATTGTATACACAATCAATTCTCATATTCCATTTCATAGAAATTTAAGTTAAATAGCTGATGTTAATAATAATCTCTACCCCAGTAGATAGACATGGGTGCTGATGAAGTGCGTGGCTGCACAAAAAAATATCGGTATTTCCCCCAGCTAATAAAGTCTAGTTTAATTTTTCTTCTCTTCTTTAGATACTCACATTAATTAATAAAAATATTTCATTCAATAAGAATTGAAATTACTGAACTCAAGCCTGATTAAGAAATTATTTCTGATTAAAATTCACTACAGTTCAATTAAATCTAACAATGTCTCATTAAAAATAAATTTTTTAAAAATTCTGGTGAGTAATTTCTAAAACTAGAGAGGAATTACAAGGTTTTGTATGACTAAAATAAACTTCTACTTGGTTTTCTGCTAACTATCGGCAAATTAAAAATATCGTTTTTTTGGAAGCAATGAAAATGTACTTCCTTTAGAATGACTTCCAATTTTTTTACTGGGAAAATGCAATATAAGTTGGAAGCACTTCTTAGAATAAACACACAGTTTAAAAATAATTCAATTTGTTGTGATATATTTAATCCTTCTGCTGAAATGCTAAAGGTTTTTAATTCAAGTACTATGTACAACAAAGTTTGAGGCTGATGAATCAGAAGATTTCAATTCTGAAATTTTTGAAATGGTAAACTTTGGGCAAACAATTTTTTATAAATACTTGTGTATATTAAACTGTGTAATTTTTTCTTTACAAGTTTTATAAGTACAAATTAAATTAATATAAATGTAAATATAGCTACTGATATAAATGAATTTTATTGAATAAATATGTTATTTTTGTCACTATTTTTTAAATAAAATTAAACAAATTTTATTTTTTCACAACAGAAAAAATTTGAATAAAAAACTCAATTTGGGGATTTTTGGGGATGACAAATCAAAAATTGGAGATAAGCTCTAGAAAAAAACTGACAAAACTAAAGTGTGTATATTTACACGAAGCCATTCGTCGTGTTCTTACACCACCCTAATAACTTTGTTCCCCGTCATCTAAAATTTAATAATAATTAATTAGAATTAATTCATGTCGCCTCATAATTCATGTCATGAGTAACATAGAAAAATCTGAAAACCCAAAAATTTTAATCAGGTGGTCGGGGCTACACCCATAAAGCTCAGAATTAAAAAAAACCAAATCTAAAGCGTATAACCAAAGGATTTTATTGCAATTTGGCAAACATGTTGCAATAATACAAATATATAAATTTTCGTTGAGAAAATAAATTTAAAAATAAAATATTAAATTTAAGTCTCCTATTTCATGTATTTATTATTATCCGTTTCCAACGAAACTCGACAGCAAAGATAAACAAGCACTTCAGTTTAAAAAAGTAACGAAAATGCACCCATAAAAATAAAAATTAAATTTGCTGAAATTTGATACAAAAGTACGTAACGGTGAGAAAGGGAACAACTAGGAAAATCTTAAAACCCAAAAATTTTAACCAGTAGTGGTGGGGCTACGGTAATATTACACAGAATTGAAAACTAAATATATAGATTTTAATTGAAGTTATTTTACTACACGTATGGCTACACAAATAAATCTAAGTCAGAGATCACCAAGAAAAATCTAAAAACCTGAACGTTTCAATTCGGAGGGCATGGACAGTTACTTTAAACCCGAAATTATGTATTTAAGTTAAGGAATGAGTTTAGGCTTGCCAGTCGTACTGATTTTGTCAGTACATGTACTGATTTTTCTTTTTAAGGACTGATTTATGCATAACCAGCAAATCAGTATGCAAATATACTGGTTTTTTCATCTATGTACTGTTTTTATACATATCGCACACTACATCATAAAGAGTCACAACTCAAAAAATTTCAGATGCTGAGTAGTTGAAGACAACTGTTGATACTGCACAAATGACGCAATTATGTGGCATAATGGTATTTTATATTCTTCAAGAAGACTGTATTGCAAAAGAAATTGTTGAGGTCGTTATAGATTTCTTCAATTAACTGGTTTATAAAAAAGCAAAAGCACTTTGATAATTTTGAGTTGTGACTGCTTATGATTTAGTGTGCGATATATTAATTTTGTTCATATTTTCTTTGAATCTCCCAGGTATTTTTACTTTACGTTCGCTTTAAGGCGAATTTATTTTGAAAGTGAAAAAGAAGGTGATAAATTTTTATTTAAGTTTGTTCAGATTTTTTTTTAACATTTGCTATTAGTGATTTCTGATGGATGCAAATAATAAATTTTAAGTTTCTTCTTCGAAAAAATTTGTTAAGATGTTACCTTATTGATACAATTTTGTATTTTTACAAATTATACATTGATTCAAGTTTTGTTTTAGGAAGGTTTAAAGCATTTTATATCAATAAATAATAATAGCAGCAGGGTACACATTTTCAGTACATTTAAAGGGCCACTCAGACTATTATACTTTGTATTAATACATGTCAAAAATTCAAATAATACGTGCAAGTGCGACATTGTGAATGCAAAATGTTATAACGAATGGTAAATAATACGATAAAAATTTGACATCCCATAATACTTGACCATTTTTTGAAAATTTTCTAAACGATAATACTTTTCATCTGATCAGAGTTGCATTATTACAACATCCAAACTAACAAGCCGTCTGTTTCGACGCCGATGCCGTGCCGTCGTTTATGTTATATGTCTTTGTATTAAAACGGATATAAATATTGAATATTGCTTATCGTATTGAATAATTTTTCGTGTAAGACATGTCTGAAAGTTAACGAAACTATCGTACTTTCTTTTTATTTATCTTATTAGAATCAACTACTTTAACCGCCGTCTATTTCCAGAGGCCGGTACGACCACAGCGTACATGAAACTGCTTTACCGCCGGAAGTCAAAGATTAATGTAGGCATGTTATTCCTCAACAGCTGTTTGCTTTATACTTGTGTTTTTAATGTAATATGAGGTGTGATGGTGTGAACATAAAATGTCAATTTACGTTAGATTTTTTGATAATCGAAACAAATGTGTTTAGATTTCTTTTTCGTAAAGTAATGATGAAAGTCTTTATACATGTATAATAGTCTGAGTAGCCCTTAAATGTTAAAATATTACTTGATTGTACTGAAAATACGTACCCTGCTGCTAACGCGACGCTTGCCGCTCTTATTTAGGTATGAGGGAAAGAGTCTCAGCCGCCGCCAACCCATGCGGCTCATCTTCGGCTGAGCCGTTTTTTTTCAGATTTTTTTCTTTGCAAATTATGTGTTAGTTTCTGTCAGTAATGTTAACTTAAAAATTTTGCTTTGAAAAATAGTGATTTTTACTATAAATAAACGATTTGATATCCCTGAAAAATAAAGCTACCAGATATCGTGAAAAATGGAGGAGGGCTGCCAGATATTGCGGTGTCTCGCCAACTTGGCGATTTTAAAATTTGGCGTCCTAGTTTTCTTATGACTATTTTTCTTTATTTTTCCTATGTAAAACTACATAGGACCGGTCCTGTGGAAACATACTACAATATTACCTATAAAAATGCCTTTTTTATTGCTTTACTTAATCGATTAACTATTTTATAATACAACTTTGCATTTTTGTATTCACCAATCATTTGTGCTTCGTTTTAAGAAAATATATTAAATAAAATTTATATTTTGGAAAATTTAAATGATTCGGATAAAGTTTATTTTTTATTGTTTCTATTTAGGTGGGAGGTAAACTACGTCCTGATCCAGGCTTCCAATTTTAAAATTGACATTTCAAGCTTGAAACATAATTACGAAAATTTGACAAACATTTAAACATTTTGTGTCCGTTTTATATAGTTTGTTCTTTCTAATATGTATGGTTTCTTTCTATAAATTCAATATCAAATCAATGAAGAAAAGCTGAAGTGTGATATTGGTAGGTACAGACTTTGCAATTTGATTAAGCAACACGTTTTCGAATATTTTCATACGGACACTGCAACCTAAAATGCAACCCATAAACATCAAAACATTTTAATATTTTCGAAACTTCGAATGCAGCCATAAACAAGACTACAGACTATGCCACCGACAATGCAACCTGCCTCGTTGCATAAACACGTTGCTAAAGGCCATGTCAGATATAACTTTTGCTTCGCATTGCGTTGAAGATTCGCTTTGACATTTAAGATGAAATGTACATGGTTATATGAAACATGTGACATAAAGTACTTTTAACACAAAGCGAAGCGAAAAGTTAGGCAACTTTTTACTTTTCTTAGTTTGTTTGACCAAACTCGCATGTAAATATGAAACTTTATTACACTTTTAGTAAATTTACATAAAAAAAACTAGTTAGTGGCATCAGAGTGATAGAGTAATGTGCATAAAACAAAATAGTGAAACAAACAGTGAGTGTTGTCAAAGTTTTCATTGTGTCATACACATTTTGCGTCATGCTTTTTTTCCAAAGTTAGAAACGTCACGCAAAGCGTTGAAGTTGTATCTGACACCGCCTTAAGTCATGTTTTAGACTCGGCAGTTTTTCTTGCTTGAGCCCCCTCACCACCCGCAAAAAAATTTATTGATGATTACATAACTTCTCTATTTATGGACTGATTTTTAAAATTCTTTTCTTTTTGTTTCAATATTATTTTTATACTTGCGTCCGTTTTGTAATCTTTTAAATGGATTCTTAGTATTGGAGTCATTTTTTTTTTGCCAGAATTATTTTGTCATTTACTTTTTACGATAAATAATGGCTAGTTTTCGAAGCAATTTTAACCAGTACAGCATTAATCCTTATCTAATTAAATACCTTAAATACATTGTTGATTTCATATAGAATGTTACAGCATATTGTAAAAGGCCCTACATCCTTTGCACAGCTAAGCTTTAAAAAAAGGTGAGATCTATCGGAAAAATTGCGTTAGCAGTTGCGTTATCCGGCATTGCCGCTACGCTTTTGGAAGGAGGCCGAACCGCCCACTCTACATTCAACTCCCGCTGAAAATCGCCACCGATGACAATAACAACGTCTGTAGTATTTCTAAGCAGAGCAATACAGGAAAATTGATGCGTGACTGCTCATTAATAATCTGGGACGAAGCTACCATGTCAAACAAGACGTCTGTGGAAACACTGGATAGGACAATGCGCGATTTGCGCAACAAAAATTCACCTCTGAGTGGATGTATAATTCTGTTCTCAGGAGATTTCCGTCAAATTCTACCAGTTGTGACTCGAGGAACACGTGCTGACGAAATAACTGCTTCCTTAAATAGATCCAACCTTTCGCGACATGTCAATAAATTAGAGCTTATAACTAATATGAGGGTTTCGTCATCTTCTCGTGAGAACAGGCTATTTCCAGAGATGCTGCTAAAAGTTGGCAATGGAGAGTTAACAGAAAGTGAGGGCAGGATTAACCTACAAAACCTTTGTGTTTTGATAGACAACATCCAAGAGTTAGTCAACAATGTCTATCTTGACATTGATAACATAAGTTATAAGACAATATCTTGGTTTAAAGAATGAGCGATTCTGTCACCAACTAACGAACAAGTATATAAGGTAAATAACTTGATTCTTTCAAAGATTGATGCGCCGACGAAAATATACTACTCTTTGAACCCGTCTGGACTCCCTCCTCACAAAATGGTGTTGAAAGTAGGTTGTCCTGTTATTTTATTAAGAAACCTGTATCCATCTAAACTTTGCATAGGCACGCGTTTGCTGGTAAAATCACTGAAAACTTTCATAATAGAGTGCACAGTACTCACAGGATGTGGTATCGGAGAAGATGTATTGATTCCCCGAATCCCTCTGATACCATCGGATTTACCCTTCCAATTTAAACGTTTACAGTTTCCGGTAAATACATCTTTTGCAATGACCATTAATAAATCGCAGGGTCAAACCTTCAACGTTGCAGGCTTAGATTTTAGCGTTGACTGCTTTTCACATGGCCAACTGTATGTCGCTCTTTCAAGAGTAACCTCTAGAGAAAACATGTTTGTATTTTCTAATGACAAGAAAGCTGTTAACGTTGTAATATGTTAATTGTTGTAAAAATAAAATAAATAGGTAAAAACGTAAAAAGTAAATGATCAAACAGAATTGCGGCATAAACACATTTTCCATACAAATTGACACAAAAAATCAGCACCAGATAGATAGAATCTATTTTATTTTGACAACATTTTTTCTTATGCTCTCATATATAAAAACTCATTCTCTCAAGAATGCTATCATACTTTCAGTAAATTTCATACATTTTGTGAACAAAACTACAAAGAAAAATAAGCACAAAAGAAAATAAAACTAAAATTATAGAGCATTTGAAGTTACTGCCGTAGATTTTATTATGGGCTTTGTTAATTTGACAACGATTTTTCCTGAAGTTGCGGACATATTCTGTTTGATCATTAAATAAGTAAAAATGTAGTGTATAAATTTAGATATTCCATAGATAGCAGGGAATCTTCATGGTTTAGGGAAAGAAGAATTGTTTTTCCCTAAATTGAACGCGTGCGGGCCACCGGAGGTAATGAATAAATCAAAACTACTGCATCGATTTTAATCATTTTTTCATTGAATGACATAGGCTATATATTTTATACTCGTGCGAAGCCGGAGCGGGCCGCTAGTTTCCAATAAAAAAAGTGTCATCCCCAGTTATTTGCCCTTACCCTTTATATAGATATGCTATGCATACATAAAATAATATACATAAATAACTGGAAATTAGTTTTTGTACATATGTTTTATAAAGCTACTAAAATAACTTTTATTTGACAAACATTTGTAAATACAAAGATTATATGTAAGATCCATTTATGAATTTAAACTTTTGTCCAAAAATTATTAAATATTTCAACCCCAAGGCACAATTCTAGGTTCTGTTTAAATGATTTTCATGGCAGAGAATGACCGCTGTGCGGCCGCACTGCTATGTGGCAAAATATCCAATTTACACATATATCAACTTAAATTACTAAATAACAATTCGTTAAACATATTCTCTTCTCCGCGGAAAGCTTTCCACATTTTATAACATAACTACATGTGATTAATTTTCCGTATGTGTGATCAACTTGATCTTGTAGCATCATTGTTAATCAAAATGTTCGTTCAATATTCGATAGATTTCGGTAGAATTGGTAGATCGTTAAATTCACAAATTCGTTAGAAGTGTGCACACTGCTGATGAATCAATTAATACGCTGTCGTTTTTAAAAAACCACTATAATAACACTGTCAAATAATAATCAAACTGAAATCTCCTAATTTTTTCGTTTGACAATAGTACGTAAATGAACGTACCTTTTTATATTTTATTTACTTTTTAATCGTTTTTGTTAATAATTTGTTAATTTTTTAGTTTTGTAAGTTTGATTTCGTTAAAATGAATTTCATATAATATGTAAGTTTTAAATTAAAAAAACAAATTCTAATTATTTGGTGGACAAGGTGGATATCTACTTCTATATATAAAATATGAAGAAAAATGTCCACCAAACTAAAAAAAACACTTTTTACAAATGGATTTTGACATACATTGCACACCATAAGGCCAATTTGATTCGCCTCTGCTACCACCTCATAAAATAATTTCGATTCAATTTCATGTTTCAGTAAATGTTGCCATGGCCAAAAAACACCTAAAACTTTAACACTGAAAAAAATACTCAGGAAAATCAACAGAACACGTTGGTCTAAGTTTTAATATAGTAAAAACTAATATAAATAATATAATAAAAACTAATATAATATAAAATATACAAATCGAAAAGTATTCGACTCAGCCGGTTTTTAAAATGTAAAAAAACCGGACTATTCGACATTCGAAAAATCAAAATTTTGAAAAAACCGACAACCGTATTGTAAAAAACCGGGTTTTAAAACAGGTTGAAAAACCGAGTTGATCACCCTAATAAGCAGGTATGCGTCAGGGCTGTCACAAGCTTTGCAACGAAACTCATCATTTGTCGGAAACAAAATCATATTTTCAAGACAAAAATCATCACAAGTCCAATAAAAAAAAATTTTAAAATTCAAATACATATTTACAGTGGACAAAAAAACTATTCGACATACACCAACGTTATTTCATCAATAAAAAACTATTTACTGTCTGACTTTACAAAAAGAACTTAGAAAGCATTTTATTGAGGAGCTTTGTATTCAATAAAAAAATAAACTATTTTATTTTTTTATAAGTAACTAATATAAAAATTTCATTAAAAAAATTAGTTAAGAAATTCAACCAATAAAGTATTCGACATTGCTGATATTCTTATCATATAAAATATGTACAGTTGTTTTAGAGACAAATTGCTTTTCCTTGGCTACGAATGACTTCTGCTAAATGATTTGGTATAGATTATCCAAGATTTGAGTATATTCCGGACCGATTTTTCGTCACTTCTCTGAGATGACTTTTTTCCTTTTTTTTGTTTGTAAAGTCACGATTTCTTATTCTTGTTTTTTTAATGCCCCGAGGAGGAGGGAGAGTTGTGCTCTCTCTCTCCCTTACCGACCTGTTTCCACGTAGACGAATATTTTCGCTGGGACTAAAATGGTTTCTTTATAGGTATATAGCTATTGATACCCAATAAGCACTCAAAAAATTAAAATTCCAGCACTTGAAATTTAACTGGACACAAAGTTAAATATAAGTATTTTTTCAAGTAATATTCAAGTTTGAAAATATTTTAAAATAAAAAATCAGACAACATACACAATGTGTATTACACATGTTTGAACACATGTGTATTACACATGTGTTCAAACCTTGTCAATTATGTTATTTATTTTTTAATAAAATTGAAATTGTGGTGAATAATATCAAAGATAAATAAAAAAGTGAATTTTTTAAAAACAAAAGGTGATTACAAACGTGAAAGCAAGTAAAAGGTATATATGCAGAAAATTATTATAAGAAAACTTGTCGATTGCATTTTTCCTTTCTATTTTAAAATCATTGTTCTTTAAGATTAAAATATACTGGAATTCAATTGTAATACAAGGTTGAATTATAGTATAATTCAAGGCATGAATTGAACTGTAATACAACTGAATTGTTCGAATTGAGTTCAAGTTCATTTCACTGGATAATGCTATTGAAATAAATTGTAAATCAAGCATAATTCAACCCTTGATAATTGAATAACAATTGTTTTACACTTGATATCAAGCAAAATTGCTTATTAGGTAAACATTGTGGAACAACAAAGAAAATTGTACATGAATTGCAAGTTAAAATCATAATTTACAAAATTAAAAATCAGCATTCGAGAAAAAAAATCTTGAAATCATATTTCGATCCAAAAATCATAAAAAATATGATAAAATCATCATTCTGGCAGCACTGGTATGTGTATTAATGACCTGCACAAGATCATTTATAAGACCTTTCAAGACATGCGACATTTTTCAAACGCAATACTTTTTTCAGTTGTTTGTCTTGCCAACAGTATTGTTTAGCGTTTGTTTTAGAATATTTCGCTGTAGTAAAACGTTTGAAAAATGTCGCATGTCTTGAAAGGTCTTATAAATAGTCTTGTGCAAGACTTTAATGTGTATGTATGTATGTGTCCCTGCGTTTCCGATTTCTGTGTAATTGTCCAAAAATGGGACAAAAAAATTTTCTTGAACTATTTTAGGACTATATATTTTTTGTGTAATTTCGCCCCAACTTTATACACAAGTAAATTTTTTAATTATAGATCTTCATTTCTTCATTTCAACAATTTTACTCCGTAAATTTACTACCAAACATTTTTATAATATTTTTATATTTATGTTTGGCTGTACTTGTCTTGAAATCTTTCTTTTTCTTTTATCTTCGAACTGTTTATTCAGTGGAAAGAATTTTCAGCAAGTTAAAATTAACAACAGCTGACATAAAGAACAAATTGTCGTCTGGTACCATCGTGCTAATATTTTTTGCATATGAAGGTATAGGCCAATGTTAAGGGAACCTTTTTGAACCAACCACATAAATTTTGAAAATGAAATATTGGAATTAAAAATTGCATACAGTAATAATAATAATAATAATAATGGTTGAAATAGAAATATATACTTTTTGTATTCCTATCTCGCTCCTTTGCACTAAAAAATAAAAAGTTGCTGCAACAAAAATTGCAAGTCTGGACCGGCACTAACTAATTACATTTTTTCATAAAATTAGTTTTTTTTTTTTTTTTTTTTTATGCATGATTTTTATTTATTGTATCTTCATATATGAACTAACAATAAGTATTCAAATCTTAAATCTAAAAAATATAATTAGGCCCGACCAATGTCGGACATAAGCTTAGTAGTAGTTATATATAATACATATGTATCAATGTTTTCAATCAAAAGGAAAAAAAATAAAAGTATTTTCAAGAAGTCCCATCTGGAGTGCTGTGAATAAGAGCCATTGTGTCCCTCTTTTTTAGGCGGATGTGTCCAGTAAAGTTCAAAATATTACGGGCAAGCGGATTAGGATGTGACTCGAGTTTTGTTAAATATTTGCCAGCGTATTTTACAATTTCTTCAGTCACTAGTGGCATATTCAAATCACGATGTATATTTGAATTTTTGATGTACCATGGAGCCGATGTTATCATGCGTAAAATTTTATTTTGCCTGCGTTGAATTTTCTCTACATTTGAAGCTGAAGCAGTGCCCCATAGTTGAATTCCGTAGCACCATATTGGCTTTAAAAGCGACTTGTATATTAAAAGTTTACAGTCTAGGCTAAGTGTTGAATTTCGACCAATCAGCCAATGTACCTGAGTTAGTTTAAGTTTCATTTGAGTTAACTTAGAATCAATGTGGTGTTTCCATGTAAGTCGTCGATCAAGGTGTATACCAAGATATTTCACATGTGAATGTTGAGAAACAACTTGATTGTTAATCCGAATGGGGGAACAAGTATCTCTTCGTAAAGTAAATGTTACTTGAACACACTTTTGTTCATTTACCTTGATTCTCCATAAGTTTAACCAAAGCTCCATCTGGCTAATGTGTTCCTGGAGTTTGCGGGATGCCTCATCAGGGTTTTCATGCATACTAAGGCAGGCTGTATCGTCGGCAAATGTGGAAGTATGGATACTACTGCTCACAGGCATATCACAAGTATAAATTAAATATAAAACTGGTCCCAAGTATACTCCCCTGTGGCACACCAGATGAAATTGTTTCAGGCCTACTTGTAAAGTCTCCTTCCGCAACAGTGAACTTACGGGAAATAATGTAACTTTCCAAAAGATTTAAAATGTTTATTGGTAAGTAAGTCTTCAATTTTAAAATAAGGCCTTCATGCCACACTTTATCAAATGCCTGGGAAACGTCAATAAACAGCGCAGAACAATACTTTTTTCCCTCAAAAGTTCTTCTTATAAATTAGTTGCATGAAAATTTTTTCATTTGTTAACAGGAGGCCTGAATAAGCAAATCAGATCGAAATAATTTTTTTTTTTTTTTTTTTTTTTTTTTTCATATACATCTTTATTTATTGTATCTTCAAAAATGAACTAACAATAAGTAATCAAATCTTAAATCTAAATATAATTATTAGGCCCGACCAATATCGGACATAAGCTTAGTGATAGTTATAAATAATACATAAGTAGTGATAATCAAAAAGAAGTATTTTTAAGCAGTCCCATCTGGAGTGTTGGGTATAAGAGCCCTTGTGTCCCTCTTTTTTAAGCGGATGTGTCCAGTAAAGCTCAAAATATTACGGGCAAGCGGATTAGGATGTGACTCGAGTTTAGTTAAATATTTGCCTGCGTATTTTGCAATTTCTTCACTCACTAGTGGCATATTTAAATCACGATGAATATTTGAGTTTTTAACGTACCATGGAGCAGATGTTATCAAACGTAAAATTTTGTTTTGCCTTCGTTGGATTCTCTCGACATTTGAAGCTGAAGCAGTGCCCCACAGCTGAATTCCATAGCACCATATTGGCTTCAAAAGCGACTTGTATATCAAGAGTTTGCAGTCTAGGCTGAGTGTTGAATTTCTGCCAATTAACCAATATATTTGAGTTAATTTAAGTTTCATTTGGGTTAACTTAGAGTCAATATGATATTTCCATGTAAGCCTTCGATCAAGGTGTATTCCAAGGTATTTCACTTGAGAATGTTGAAGAATATTTTGATTGTTGATTCGAATGGGGGAACAGGTATCTTTTCTTAGGGTAAACGTTATATGAACACACTTTTGTTCATTTACTTTTATTCTCCATAAATTCAACCATATTTCAAGCTGGGTAATGTGTGCTTGGAGATTGCGGGATGCCTCATCAGGGTTTTTGTGAATACTCAAACAGGCTGTATCATCGGCAAATGTAGAAGTGTGTATGTTATTGCTCACAGGCATATCACAAGTATATATTAGATACAAGACTGGCCCCAGAATACTACCCTGTGGCACACCAGAAGATATAGACTCGGGTACACTCATGAAGTCTCCTTCCACAACGGTAAATTTCCTATCAACAATATAACTTTCCAAAAGCTTTTGTATGTTTATTGGTACGTATGTCTTCAATTTTAAAACTAGGCCTTCGTGCCATACTTTATCAAATGCCTGAGAAACATCAATAAAAAGGGCAGAACAATACTTTTTTTCTTCAAATGTCCGCCTTACAACTTGAACCAATCTATGCGTTTGTTCAATAGTGCTATGCTGACTTCTAAAGCCAAATTGATGGTCCGGGATGCACCCAGTATCAGCTAAAATTGTGGACAATTTAGTCATGAGCAGCTTTTCGAAAAGCTTTGAAATTGTTGAAAGTAAGCTTATAGGCCTATATGACTCAGCCTTGGTAAGATCTTTGCCTGGCTTTGGAATCATTTTAATCTTGGCAAGTTTCCAGTTATGTGGAAAATACTGCATTCGTAAAATGGCATTAAAAATAAATAGCAAAATTCTTATTGCAATATGAGGCAAGTTCATCAGCATCTTGTTACTAATGCCATCAATACCTGGAGCTTTCTTAGGGTCGAGTTCAGCAACTATTTTTTGTAGTTCATGCATCTTAAACCTTAAGGGACGAGGGGGTAGAGAGACTACACTCGGTAAATCGGCAGCACCCGTACATGAATTGGGAGTGAATACAGATTTTAAATGCTCAGAAAATAAGTTACCTTTCTCACTATCGCTTCTTGCCCAGCCTCCAGTCGAAGTACGCAATGGTGATTTGAGATCAACGGGTCTTTTAAGATCGAAATAATTAGCTGAAAATGCTTCAGAGATTCATGTTACGTAATTTTTTATAAATCACTCTCTTATATAGCGCTGCATGCAATTAGCGAATAGAAAAAGTTTCGTGCAACAAATTTCATTTCAAAAAGCATAATGTAAATTAGTTATACACAAAAAGGTGCAAAATACCGAATAGTTATGAGGCGTGGTTTGATATATTCCTCAAAAGCGCGCACTATTTTTTTTAGATACATATTTTGCACAAGTTTTCATCGAAAATTATCGTGAGCGATGAATTGCGATTATTATCATGAATTATCATCAATGCGAATTGGCATATCGCTATCTTTATTGACACTGGCCTACACAGTAGCAATATTATCTTCAGTGCAGACTCTTTGCATAGAGGTTGGTGGATTAATGTCCAAAAAAAGTGCAACTGGTGCGAAAGAAAGTCTGGCCGATGGGTCAATTATGACGACCATAAAATGGACGTAATTTACGAAACACATTTCTCACAAATTTTGATAATAAAATTCAATGATTTAAAAGTGTTGTTCGTTTGTTAGTGTATTCACGGTCAAATGGAATTGCCACAAGTTACGAATCTTTTTTACACTGAAAAAAATGCACACTGAAAAACAAATAGTAAAAAAATCACTGTATGTATATTCTTAAATAAAAAGCCTTACTTATTATCAAATACAAAATTTCTTTTGTGTAATTTGTAACATTTTGGATAATTTTGAAGGTTCGTCTGTGAAAAATTGAATTTCGATTCCGGCAACACTGATGTGACCACAATTGTGGTATTGCTTGCGGGTTACTGTTCTAAAGTTTAGAATCTAAACCCATCTATAAATTTAAATTTGGTTAATATTTAACTAGAGGCTGATCAGCACCTGCGGGTTGAAAACCCGTTTTTTACCCGTAACTTAAGATTTTGGAGGTGTTTGAAAAATTTCAAATACAGATTGTTGTTATACTCGACAAAACCTACCAGGAAAATAGTAACACTTCGCAGGTATTTTTTTTGTCACACTTTGCTATCTGCTGCTTCCGGTTATTTTAACTTGGGAGCACGGAATTTAGCACAGCCAAATCAAGGTTGTATTTCATAAAACCAATTCTAAAATGGTTTTAAGTTGGTGTTAACAAAAACAATTTGCATGGTTAAACCAGGTTTTAACAGTTGGTTTTAACTTTAAGACCAACTTTTATTAAAACCATGTCAGTGTGAAAACATTATAACATTTTTATAGGCACATACATACTAAATAGTTTGCCTGAGCACTTGAACAGTATTTTTGCTCTACTGAGAGATTATAAAATAATACATTAGTTTTTTTCGTTCGACAAGTATTCCTACATTCGCTAATGGGATTAAGGTGTATTAGTGTGATGGTCTTCTACTCTGTAACTCGAATAAAACTAGACTTGGGCCGAACTAATTCAGTCTGCCCTTTGTACATAAACCTATGATAAAACCCATATAATTTAAATGGGTTTGATCATAGGTCTGTAATCAGTAATCAATTGTTACCGACCGAATAATCATTAAATTGTTAAAAGTAAACGTATAAAATTGAATGGCACTTTTAATATACAATACAATTAATGAAAACTTGCTAATAAATCCCGGGACATAATTTAAAAAATCCCGGGATTTGGGATTTCTCGTGAACATACATATGTACATATGTATATGACATGACACTGATTGTTCGCAGATCAAAATATTCTACCGAGAAAAGAAAATGAAACTGAGCTTTCCATCTCTGTTGCATACTTAAATTAATATTGAGTAAACATTTATTTAAACATTACAGTAAATGTTAACAATTAAAATTAAGCCAACAGACAAAGAGACCAAGTTTGTAAAGAGAGAAACGAAGAAGAAACGCAAGAAGAAGAAATTCAGGAAAATTAGCGTACTGAAAAAGTTGGCCGCAGTGCAGCAAACAGTCTGTTTATGGTGCTCAACGTAGACTGTGTTAAATGTTTTTTTTTTTGGACGCGACGCAACTAAACCAAAAATTTTAAAATACATACATACATATGTATACAAATTTTACATAAAAAACGTTCAAAAATAAAAATAATAGTTTAAGCTAAAACGGAATGCGTGTGGATAGCAAATTTTTATTAAAGTGGATAAATATTAAAAAATAAAACTCGAAATATTTTAATAATTAAATGAAAAATATTAAATGAGTGCTAATTTTGGAAATAAAATAGAAAAGAAAGTTTACAAAATTTTAGCACAAATACATTTCAAATTGAAATAGGTATTAAAGAGAAAGAAAAAGAAACCAAAGCAAAAAATCTCAACTCAATCCACAATAACAAAGTAAATATTTGTATTGTAAATAAATTTAAAGTTAGTTCACCCATATGAACATTTCCATAGAGTTATTTTACTCTTAATAATGTCCATTGATTAAAGTTTATAAATATGAACATACGTATGTATTTAAGTATGTACATACCCTATAGGAACTCAAACCCATTTGCAAACACAAACATTTGATACCATGGAATGCTTCTCTTAATTTTTTTTATTTTCTTTTCTTTTACTTATTTTGCTTTTATTTATTTCTTACGTGTGCTTCTTCTATTCAATATGTTTGGTTGATATCTGCATGAGATTTAAACCAATTTGTAGTCAGGGCTGTCAGATATGGCGATTTCTCGCCAAACGTGGCGATTTTTCAACTTGTTTGGCGTCTAAGTTTTTGGTTTGGCGACATGGCGATTTTTCTGGCGATAAATAAATTTGTTGGCGATTTTTGTGGCTATTTTTTTAACAAAATTGAAACTCAATATCTTTGTAATTCAGCAAAATTAGTTTGTTAAAGGAGTAGTTTAAAAAAATAAATCCCACCAAAACTCGTTTGCAAGAAATAAAATCGGCTGGATTTTGATGATTTTTCTTATACATATTAATTACTTCAATTTGAATTTGGATGAGATAAACTTATAAAAATATAATTTTTGGCGACTTTATTTCTACTTTTGGCGATTTTCTGCTAAATTTTTATACGATTATTTTGTAAAAATTTATATTAAAAAAAGTTTTATATAAAATCAAATTTATTATCAAATATTTATTAAGAAAAACTGCATAAAATTGATTTTGGCGACTTTTGGCGATTTTTAAAATCAATTTGGCGAAATAGGCCAGAAAAAATCTGACAACCCTGTTTGTAGTCACGTGCAAAATAATTAATTTATATAACAAGTGTAACAAGTGACAGTTTGTTTGGGTTTGTTTAACGCGTTTTCTGCCGTCAAAGCAAAAAAAGTGCACAAATGCAAAATTACATTCGTCGGTGGAAAAAATTACAAATTTTATAAGAAATAAATAAAATTAAATTGATACATCCGCAAAAAAGTGAATGTTGCTACAAATAGTAAATTTTTATTTGTTTTTTTATTATTGTAAGTGGCAATTAGAGCATAAAGTTGACAACAGCCAAGCAGTTATTATTTTTATAAATTCATATTCTTTTCTTGCAAGACAATAGCTCATTTTATGCTATTTCATTATTTGTATATGTGTATAAAGTTTAAGATTTCTTTTTTAAATAAAAAATGTTTATTTACATAAATACTTCCATGTTGCCGTCAAAAAGGATTAACACAAATTTTATTCGACAAAATGTAAACAAATAAAAATTATTTACAGAAAGGCAACACTGTGATTTGGCACTAAATTGCTAAGAGCGCCACACGACGTAAGACGGACGAAAAAAAATTAACGTGTTCTACAAATGCAAATTCTTACGTATTCGTGCGTGTGCCATTCGTCCGTGTCTTGATTGTGAAGTGTTCTATAAACATGCTGTTAGTGTTTTTTCTCAACTGATTATTTTATTTACTACACGGCATGGATTGTGTGCACATACATACTTACGTACATACAAACCAGTGATGCATTTTGAGTTTTCTGATGTAGGGCCAAATTAACGATCTAAAAGGGCCAAAATACCTCTGATGGGGCCAAAACAGTTTTTTAATGTACTTGACTATAATCTTTTAATTTAAATAACAACAAAAGTATGTATTAATAATATAATAATATCTGATTTATTTTGTTTAGGGCAAAAACATAAATTAGCGACACAAATTCAAAGTTTTTTAAGTATTTTTTGTTAAATTAAAGTAAATGCATATTTTTTATGTATGTGTGTTGCTCAAAAAAAGTTGAATTTTTGTTGAAAAGCATTCTATATGTAATTCTAATTTTATTATTCATAATCTCTAAGTTCTTAGTCCAACAGTTTCTGAATTTACTTCTGTTTAAAAGCATTTGTTTGCGTGAAGTTTTAAAATATCTTCATCATAACAATTATTAGTTAATTTTTAATTATATTAAAGAAATATATGTATGTATATATTAAAAACAAAAACGAATTTTCATATTTTATTGCTGATTTCAATACAAATTTTCAGTTGAAAGAAAAGATTCTTTCCACACATGCTGAGGAATGGGGAATAAAAAGAGTTCACTGAATAATTCTGTATAAATTTGTATGCAAAGGTTTACCTAAACGATTTTTAATAGTAGAAATCCTTTTGCAAAATTTTCTTCTACTTAAATCTTTGAACTTTTTAAATTCTGGAACTTGCGCTACTGCACTATGTTCATTATATACTTGTTCTGTTTCCTTTTGGAAAAGTTTTATATCAAGTGGTACAATACTATTGGCTTCCCCACTCAAAACATGATCTGGCGGAGATTTCGGAAACCAGTTTAAATAAAAATCTCCAAAAATAAAAGTAGTAAAACAGAGTAAACTCATCTAAAAAGTGTACTCAAAGGTTTGAAGGAATTAGTTGAATTTTGAGCTGAAAGGGCCAAAATAGCCTAGAGAGTACCACAGGGCCATCAAACATTCAAAAGTGCCAGAAATGGCCCAACTGTGCCACATTTTGCATCACTGATACAAACAAGAATTTATTTGCGCAATTTCATAGGAATTTGTAGTGTGTTCTTATGCAAGCCATACACCTTGCGACCGTTGGTACAACACGTTGGATTAACAAGTTGTGTGTTTTGCCCACAAACTTCCGCGCAAACTCTTATGCAAGCCATACACCTTGCGACCGTTGGTACAACAAGATGGATTAACAAGTTGTGTGTTTTGCCCACAAACTTTACAACAACGTGTACAACATTAGAGCACAACTTCATTTCTTAATTTTTTTGGAGTAAACATGACATCGGGTGTTATGTCGCGTATTGTAATGGATTTTTTTTTTTTGGTGATAAAATAAGAAGAAGAACGTAAAAAAGGACAGAAAAAAGAATTTGGTTAAAGGAGTGATTTATATAAAAAAACGTATTATATAATAACAAACTTTTGGAAATATTAAAAGAAAGTGAGCCAATGGACTATAAAAATTACATGTGGGTGTCAAACGAAGTATTCAATGGCCTTTTGTCAAAAGTTCCGATGCATATACAAAAGCAATTCTTCCGCGCAAACTCTTATACAATTATATAAAATCACTTTTTTCTGTTGAATTCTCCATTTTATACGCAAATTTGAATTCGAGGGCGATGTTTTTCATCTCACCACAACGAAAATAAGAACAAAATGAAATGAAGTTGTACAACAAACTCCTAAATTTTACAACCTGTCTATACAACTTGCCAAAAAATCAAGTCTTTTTAATCTTTCGTACAACCGATACACAACTTCATACGACGACCCCACACACTTTACAATCTTATACACAACTTGATCATGTTGTACCAACAGTCGCAAGGTCTGTGGCTTGCTTTATACAATTATATAAAATCACTTATTTCTGTTGAGTTCTCCATTTGATTTGAATTCGAGCGCGATGTTTTTCATATGACCACAACGAAAATAAGAACAAAATGAAATGAAGTTGTACAACTCAAACTCCTAAATTTTACAACCTGTCTATACAACTTGCCAAAAAATCAAATCTTTTTAATCTTTCGTACAACCGATACACAACTTCATACGACGACCCCAAACACTTTACAATCTTATACACAACTTGCTCATGTTGTACCAACAGTCGCAAGGTCTGTGGCTGTGGCTTGCTTTATGTTGGTCAGTGAAAAAATAACATTTTCATCAAGAAAAGAGGAAAATATTATAGAATTTTGTGACATCGCAATAGTGTGCATTAGTGGGAACGTTTGTCATTTCTGTTTTTCGTTGTGTGGTATTGTATTCACTTTGAAAATTACAACAAAATAAATACCAAATGTGTACTCATCAATACTTCGAATGTTGTTGAACAAAGTGTATCAAATAAACTTATTGCATTAAAGACATTCACCACAGCAAGCTACCGACTACCAAATGTCAAGGATAGAATACACATGTTTATATGAGAATGATTATTTTAAAGACAGCAAGGCAACACGGCGACAGGTTGTTGTCTATGCTGATCTTGTCGTTGTACTCCAATTAAACTAATTTCTATTTCTTTTGCTACAATGAGCAAATGCAGTGTTACCAGTGTAATACAAAATTTTGAATGATCGATATTGTACAATTATTTCACATTGTTTAACAGAAACAATATGCAAAAATTGATATAAAGAATAAGTTGATTCATTTTTGTACTTTTATTTGAAATAAGTACATTTTAAAAGAAAAATTAATTTTTATAAATGCAAAATATATGAAAATGGCAATACTGAACTATGTATTTGTACTTGAATATCAGCTGTAGATGGTGCTGCTGTCGTCTCCAAAATAATTAAGCAGCTGGCTACGAGGCGACAAATGCTGCTAGCGGCATGTGTGTTTAATGTGTTTAATGCATATCAACGACGGTGAACAGCAGTGTTGCCAGTGAAATTTCGAGAAAGATTCCTTTTAGTTTCTAAAAAGATAATTTTTTCACAAAAAGATGCATTTTTAAAAAAGTTCGCAAATCCATTTTTAACGTTTAACATTTCTTAACATCACATTTTTATTTCATATTTAATGAATATTCACCCCTATCGTTAACAGTTTTTCCCTTAAAATATTTTCTCTTTTCCCCAAATGGCAATCGTGAATAATTTTTCACCAAAAATTTTTTCCCTTTTTTGATTCTCCATATCGTGAATAGTATTTTTCACGTGGATTTTTTAAGTTTTCCCTTGGTTTTGTTCACTTTATCTTTGCAGGCGAACTGGATTAATACATCGCGTATTTTCATTATTAAACTTCCAATTATAACTTTTAAATAAATAAATAATTATTTTTAGGAGAGTATCAGTAAATAATTAAGAAAAATAATACCGTACAACACCTTTTTTCATTGAATATGAAAATTTTTGGTTCACATGCATTAAATTTTATAGCGATGGCATACATAAGAATTTTTTCCACTGCACCCAAATATTTAAAAATACTACTTTAAACTTAAAAACATTTGAACAAAAAATTTGTGTATGTTTCACTATCAAACGTAAATTTGTCCGATTTTCAATTAATGCTTAAGCTTTACAAGTCTTCTTCCCGTTTTTAGGGTTCCGTACACCAAAAGTTAAAAGCAACTCTATTGTTTTCGCTACGCTGTCCGTCACGGGGTATTTTCTCAAAAACCGAGCTACGGACCTGAAATTTGGACACAGTGTGTAGACCTTGGGCCACTACAACAGCATATACATGAGAGTTAAAAATTAAAGGGTGTTCCAAAACGAGTAACGAAAAATGTTAAAATCCCATTTAATATACATGCAATTCTATGTATATACACTTGAAATTTGTAACGTTAGTGTATTTTATACAGACTAATGCATTAAACACATTCACCACAGCAGGCTACACGAACACACGACTTCAAATGCCGCCAGCAGCATTTGACGCCTCGTAGCCAGCCACTTAATTATTTTGGAGGCGAAAGCAGCACGTAAAATCATTAATTAATCAATTTAGTCTTTACATCAATTTTTGGATATTGTTTCTGGTAAATAATATGTGTGCGTTGTTTGGCCTTCGAGAGATTTTCGTCGCGCTCGCACTGGTTGGATGATCTGATACGGATTACCGTATAATCTTGCTGTTCTTTTGTGGAATTTCCTTAACAACCGCATTGCTACTTTCTATGTGAAGGCATTGGTCGTGTACAGTCAGTCACGAAACTTTTTTAAAATACTGTTAATAACATCTTGGGGATATGGTCTAGTTACTCCGCCCATATTCATGCAACACCATATTATGCAAATTTACTTTGAATAATATTTTACAATAAATAAATAAATAAAAAAATCGTTTAAACTGAAAAAAACGCCAATTGAAAAAATGCTAAAAACCGAACGTACGGAAACCTTCGTGCGCGAGTGGAAGTCGCACTTTACTAAATTTTTGTATTTATTTAAGTCACAAATACTAGTATGTAATTTTAAATTACAGTAAGCAAACTTTAAATTAATTATATGTAACTATCTTTGGATGCTTTCAAAACAAATTCATTCAAATTCAATTGGGATGATGCTAGCAAAAAAATGTCTGTACATTTTGCGTACAGATCAGTGATCTGCATGATTACAAATCAAACGGCATAATTTTGCATTTTCTAAAATGAATATTGAGCTAGCACTCAACATTAAAATCATGAATGATGCTATTGCATGATTCATATCAATGAGACTGTTGTTAATAAATGCATGCCACTGGTTGCAATCTCTATTCATTCATATGATTTCCTAAAGCAATGAATCAGTATGATTGTTTTGAATACTTCCTAAAATCCCTTCTGACAAATATAGTTTTATGTAATATTATAAAATAAAATAGCTAGCCCCATTCTATTTTATAAATTGTTTTAATACGAGAAAAACTATTAATTAATACGCCATGTTTTATTAACTTCAGACTTCATCTAGTCAACATGCTTTTGTGAGTTATTTGATTGCTATACAAAACAATCAAACAACAGTAAGAATTTTTATTGATTTTTACTAACAACACTTAAGAAAAGAGAGTGAGTTAATGACAGTCAGTTGTTAGAGAGGCAACACTGCAAGCAATATTAGTACATACTGATGTTAAAAAACAAAACAAAAGCATTGTAATGATGAGTGGAGATCGAAAGTGAATCAAGTCATACAGCTCACTGGCAGGGCTGTCAGATTTTTTCCGAGCTATTTCGCCAAATTGATTTTAAAAATCGCCAAAATTTATTTTATGTGGTTTTTCTTAATATATATTTGATAATAAATTTGTTTTTATGTAGCACTTTTTTTAATATAAATTTTTAAAAAATAATCGTATAAAAATTCAGTAGCAAATCACCAAAAGCAGAAATAAAATCGCGAAAATTTTTTTTATTTATATTATTAATTTCAAAACGCATTAGTAATTAATTAATATAAGAAAAATCAAATTGTTTTAATCGGGTATGTTCTGTATTCCACACCTTTGAATTTCACGTGGAATACAGAACATACCCGAATATCTTGCAGACGAGTTTCAGTAAGATTTATTTTTGAAACTACTCCCTTTACAACGAGGGTGGCGTTGGCTGAAGTAGTTAGCACGTTGACTAGAAAACCGAAGGTCCTGGGTTTAATCCCTGTATCCAAACAGTCATTATATAACCACACCACGCATTTTTCTGATGTGCATTTGTATCAGTTGTTGTAGGAAAGTTCAAGTGATGAAGGCATAGTCACTGGTCACTGAACTATACCGACTTCAGCAGATACTAATCCTAATGTAACATCAGAGCGCCCTCCTTCGTAGTGTAGCAGAATCATGGGCGAAATAAAATAATCAATAAAATGGCTACAAAAACACAGCTTCAAAAATTCATAAGCCTCATTTAACATCAGAGGCGCTGCAATACTGCATTATTAACCCTACAAGCCTAACCTATTTTAGTAATACATAAAGCATAAACATACGTCTCAGAGGCGTACATGTACTAATAATAAACCCCTGTGCTATTGTACTTAGTTATATAGTTTGTTTTCAATGAAAGTTTATATTGGAACACAAACTATTAATAAAACACACTCTTCATAATTATTATAATAATAAAGTTAACTCAAACATATTTATTATTACACACAAAAAAATAACAAAGTTTGCAAACATAAAAACCAGCTGCATAGATATACATAAATATACGTCTCGTAGGCGTGTTATACGTCAAAAACCCAAAAGTGGTTGAATTTGGATCAGCGACAAGACCGCGATTGGCAAGCAACAGTCGACTACTGACTGGATTAAAAGGCACGAGGTGTTACCTTTGATAGTTTAAAAGAGAAAGATAGTTTTAAAATCAATGTACGCCTCTAAGGTGTAGGTTAGGCTTGTAGCATGATACAATCAGTGTACGAAAATAAACTGTACATTATTTAATGTATTATACAAAGGGTAAGATATGACAACTTTCTACTTTGTGTATGTTTACATGTACACTACGCGATTAGAATCACAATGATGTTTCAACTCAAGTAAAATACTTTATAAAGCACTCTGCTTGACGGCCATAGCACTGAAATTAAAATTGTTGTGTACATCTCTGTGCAAATAAATTATATTTTAGTGTTCTTTGCCAAAGTGTTAGTGCTTCATAAGCAAACCCTGTAAAGATATGTACATCCATTCATGCATGCATGTATGAATGGATGTTCATATAAAGATGTGAAATTTAAAAAAAAAATTGGTTTTCGGTGGGAGGAAAGTAACTAAGAGAGAAAATTATTGAGAGTATAAAGCAACATATCGTCGGTTGGTTTCTGGTTTGCTGCAAATAGAATGTATTTTGAATATACCGTGCCGCAAACCAATAGCCAAACGACGACAAAACATCAGTGTTGCCGAATTCTGCGATATTATCTATACATGGAACAAACCAATTTTTCCACAACTATATTTGAATTACAAAATATATATGTAATTTTAATATAATTTTGCTAGAATTATTCAGTGGAAAGAATATTATAGTTTACACTTTTGATAATCACGTTGCATACATAAATATTTTGACACATTTCGTGTTATATTAAAAAATTATATAAAAAGTATTTTGTTTGTCATTTATATATCGCACACTAAATCATAAAGAGTCAGATGCTGAGTAGTTGCAAACAACTGTTGATACTGTACAAATGACGCAAGCATGTGACATAAAAACAAGCATAACGATATTTTATATTCTTAAAGAAGACTGTATTGCAAAAGAAATTGTTGAGGTCCTTATAGATTTCTTCAATTAACTGGTTTATAAAAAAGAAAAGGCACTTCTATAATTTTGAGTTGTGACTCTTTATGATTTAGTGTGCGATATATTAAATACATGTAAACACTTAAGTATGGAACTAAACGTGTGGCAAACCTTTAACTGATGGCATAAAATCTTCCACAGGCTCATCAAAATTTCATGAATGACACTTAGTAAAATATGACATTTTAATGCCTTTCGATAGAGAAAAACATACCGCATCGATTACCCTAAATATTTGTTTTAATTAGAAACTCTACATGTCGAAAAAACTTGACGTATTAGGTTAATTTCTTAACCAATGTATAGAAAATGTTAACAGTATTTTGTCTCTCCTGTAAAATTTTATTGAAGTGAGTTAGCAGGTTTGCACTCTAAGACGACGATATCTTACGATAATCGTTTATTGTAAGCATTATTTGAATTAATCAATTTTAAGGTTAAATATAACCTTTTTGTCATTTCTCCTATAATTGTTATGTCCCTGGTTATAACTTTTTATTTTTATTACTAAAATAATATTTCCCGCAAGATAGATCATTGGGAGAATTACGTCCAAATAAAGTTATATGTACATGTATGGAAGCATGTATGTATTTAAATAATTGTTTGTCTTATACGTATATGTATGTAGAATTAGATTTCAAAACTCGCTACATGCAAGGTTAAAAAACGTTTAGTCCTTATTTACACTAAGCAAGTCTTATTGCTAATCTGATTAGTTTGTCGGTGAGAGATACGAGGGGAACATATAAGTTTCTTTTCCCCTCGTCTCTCTTTCCTAAAAAACTAATCAGCTTAGCAATAAGACTTGCTGAGTGTAAATTAGGACTTAATAAAGCAAGTCTGTCATTTACAGTTATGTATATTCGTTATTTTGTTGGATAGGCACATACATAGTAAATTTGTGCAAAAAAATATTTTACTTAAACCATATATGTATGGCAGCACTACTTGGCAACGGAAAGTACGACAACTACACAAAGCAAAAACAAGAGTTACACATTAGGCTGGTTATGGTGCAAGGGACGAGTTTTGTTCTGTTCCACGTAAGCAAGAAGTTTTTTTTCTCACTAGACAATGCAAAAAAAGAGTTTTGGAACTCCCTCCAAAGTTTAATATAATTTTCAGTAATTATTGAGCAATTTGCTTGTTATTTGTCAGAAGTTACCGCTATGGTGATTTATTTATATACATGCAAGTAATGTACATACTTATGTACATATGTATTTAGGAATAGAGTGCCGTAAATAAAATTACAAAAAATTTCGTAATATCTAAAATTTGGATTAGTTTTATCCCTGTAAAATGAATTACGATTCCGGCAACACTGAATAGAATACAAGATTAATCCAACCCAAGAACATTGCAGACGGACGACGCCATGCACTCTTTATACTTATCTATTGATAATTTTAAGCTAGGATTGCCAACTTTTACAAATGTAATGTAAAACCGTTCTTCTTGTATTAAGTTTGGCAATAAAGTGTGGAAAAAAATTTCTAAATTTTTTTAATCTGTTTGCATATGTATGTACATATGTACGTAGAAAATAAATGAATATTGTTTTTGTTGTATTTATCCTTTCTTGAATTTTAGCGGTAATTGCGGAATTTAATCTTATGGATTTGCAAATTGTAGCCAATGTATTCTAACGAGCTTTATTTTACTACATTTTATAGTTAGGAAGTAAAGAAAACTACTCGTAACCAATTTTGCCATTGAAAATGTCAAATTACTCGCACGCACACACAAATGCGATAAGCAAGGTATTTTTAAGCAATTTGACGTTAAAAATCAGACAATATTATGGTTTCTAGAGTATTTATATCAAAATTAAATTTCATTTTTATTCGGCAGTCTTAGAAGTTAATATATCACAATGTTATAATATTTTACTTAAAAGTATTGCAATATTTAACCTAATAATAAAATAAAAATACCACAGACTTTAGTTAAAATTTACACGAAAATCTCTTACATATAAATATTAAAATTCATTGAAATGCGTTTATTTAATTTGGTAAAAGTTTAATAAAAAGGTTAAAATGATATTTTTGCTTGTTTTGTTGACTAAACAATGCATTTTTTAGCTTATTTTATATATTAAAAGTTATGTGTTTTACACAAATACATACATTTGTATATACACATACATATATGTAAACATATGTAAATTAAAGCTAATCACTAAATAAAAATATTTTATTACCCCTCGAAACTAAAGATCGATATTTTTAAAGAGGATTCCCAAAACAATTAAGGGATCTAAACAGGGTAGGTAAATGCGCACTCTTTTGCTCTTTTGCTCATTGCGTACTGTTGTCTTGCGCCTTAAAATGTAGAGCATGCGCAAAGAGCGGAGTACAAAAAAAGCGCAACCACTGTTTGCGCTTTGCGTTTGCTCCTCACATGTAGGAGCAAACTCTTTGAGCAAGTAGCAACGATATTACTCTTTTGCGCTTTTGCTCCGCGTATTGCGTACATTGAGTGGCGCATTACGCTTGCTCTTTTTGACATTAACAGTGGTTACTTTGGGTTAAATTAAATAATACAAAGTATTAAAATAAATAATATCGATTTTCTCGCCATTAAATTTTTTGTATTTACATATGTATGTACATATTAATGTATGTACATGTACATATATTATATATATTATATACATATATTATATACATACATATCTGTGGCAATAAATAATAATGGCCTAAGTCTTATTTCCTCGAGAACCGTAAGAGCTAAGGACCTGAAATTTGGAAAGAGTGTGTAGACCCTTGGCCGCTACAACAACAAATACATGAGAGTTGGAAATTAAAGGGTGTGCCAAAACGAGCAACGAAAAATGTTAAAATCCCATGTAATATACATACAATTGTATGTATACGCACTAGAAATTTGTAAAGTTAGTGTATTTTTATACAGACTACAACAATTAACACTAAATTTTAGAAAATTTTAATTAGAGGGTGTTCCATCAGCTAATGCAATTTTGACTATTCAATTTTGACAACTTGCTGTATCTTGGAAACCGTAAGAGCTAAGGACCTGAAATTTGGAAAGAGTGTGTAGACCCTTGGCCGCTACAACAACAAATATATGAGAGTTGGAAATTAAAGGGTGTGCCAAAACGAGCAACGAAAAATGTTAAAATCCCATGTAATATACATACAATTGTATGTATACGCACTAGAAATTTGTAAAGTTAGTGTATTTTTATACAGACTACAACAATTAACACTAAATTTTAGAAAATTTTAATTAGAGGGTGTTCCATCAGCTAATGCAATTTTGACTATGCAATTTTGACAACTTGCTGTATCTTGGAAACCGTAAGAGCTAAGGACCTGAAATTTGGAAAGAGTGTGTAGACCCTTGGCCGCTACAACAACAAATACATGAGAGTTGGAAATTAAAGGGTGTGCCAAAACGAGCAACGAAAAATGTTAAAATCCCATGTAATATACATACAATTGTATGTATACGCACTAGAAATTTGTAAAGTTAGTGTATTTTTATACAGACTACAACAATTAACACTAAAATTTCAAAAAATTAAAATAAAGGGTGTTCCATCAGTTTATGCAATTTTGACTATGTAATTTTGACAACTTGCTCTATCTTGGAAACCGTAAGAGGTACAGACCTGAAATTTGGACACAGTGTGTAGACCTTTGGCCGCTACAACAACAAATACATGAGAGTTGGAAATTAAAGGGTGTGCCAAAACGAGCAACGAAAAATTTTAAAATCCCATGTAATATACATACAAATGCACTTGAAATTTGTAAAGTTAGTGTATTTTTATACAGACTACAACAATTAAAAAAATTTTAATTAGAGGGTGTACCATCAGTTAATGTAATCTTGACTATGTAATTTTGACAACTTGCTCTATCTTGGAAACCGTAAGAGCAAAAATCTTGAAATTTTCAAAAACGGTAAAACTAAAAAAACAAAAAATTATAAAATCCCCAAACCGAAAAAAATCGCCAATTAAAAAAAAAGCGCCAAAACGAAAAAAAGCACCAGATTAAAAAAAATTTCTAAATCGAAAATAAATCGCCAAAATTAAAAAAATCGCCAAAAATAAAAAAACGCCAAAATTAAAAAAATCGCCAAAATAAAAAAATCACCAAAATGAAAAAAATCGCCAAAATTAAAAAAATCGCCAAAATGGAAAAAAACGCCAAAATTAAAAAAAACGACAAAATTAAAAAAAAACACCAAATTAAAAAAATTTCTAAATCGAAAAGAAATCGGGAAAAACTGGAAAAATCGCCAAAATGAACAAAAATCGCCAAAATTAAAAAATCTCCAAAATTAAAAAAATCGCCAAAATTAAAAAATCTCCGAAATGGAAAAAAATCGCCAAAATTAAAAAAACGCCAAAATTAAAAAAAAATCGCCAAAATTAAAAAAACGCCAAAATTAAAAAATCGCCAAAATTAAAAAAATCGCCAAAATTAAAAAATCGCCAAAATGAAAAAAATCGCCAAAATGAAAAAAGCACAAAATTAAAAAAAATTTCTAAATCGAAAATAAATCGCGAAAAACGAAAAAATCACCAAAAATAAAAAAACGCCAAAATTAAAAAAATCGCCAAAATTAAAAAATCGCAAAAATTAAAAAAATCGCCAAAATTAAATTGTATGCTGATGCTGATTGCTGCTGCTTATACAATGTGATACCCCTTTTTCCACACGGAAAGTTTACTTTGCTAAGTTTTAATTCAGCTGGGAGAAAGACAGAAGACTGTACTACGACCTCTGTTTTTCACTCAGCTGAATTAAGACTTAGCAAAGTAAAAACCAATTTGGTTTGCATTCCTCATAAAAAATAAATTTTCAAACAAACAAGAAAAATATGTCAGTACGAGTTCGTACCTGCATACGAGTTGTTTTTGCTTTCATAGCAGAGTACCGCTTCACAGTTATGTTGCTGGTATTGCCGAAATAATTTGCACATACTCCGTTTTTTAATATTTGTTGCAATCCTTTTTTATCAACACATACATACATACATACATACATACATATTTATTTAAAACAAAATGTTCACAGACTTTGACTTTGTACTCAAAAATCAAAGTTTAATGTTTTTAAAAAGGTTAAGAGAAACTACCGAAATTTCTTAACGAGCATTAATATGTTTTTTTTTACGTTTTTTTCAGCTAAAATAATTTTTTCGCTTTTTTTAATATTGGCGATTTTTTTAATTTTTGCGATTTTTTAATTTTGGCGATTTTTTTAATTTTGGCGTTTTTTTTATTTTTAGTGATTTTTTCATTTTTCGCGATTTATTTTCGATTTAGAAATTTTTTTTAATTTTGTGCTTTTTTCATTTTGGCGATTTTTTTAATTTTGGCGATTTGTTTAAATTTTGGCGATTTTTTTAATTTTGGCGATTTTTTTAATTTTGGAGATTTTTTAATTTTGGCGATTTTTTTCATTTTGGCGATTTTTCCGGTTTTTCGCGATTTCTTTTCGATTTAGAAATTTTTTTAATTGGGTCTTTTTTTTTAATTTTGGCGATTTTTTTAATTTTGGCGTTTTTTTCCATTTTGGCGATTTTTTTAATTTTGGCGATTTTTTTAATTTTGGCGATTTTTTAATTTTGGCGATTTTTTTAATTTTGGATATTTTTTAATTTTGGCGATTTTTTTTCATTTTGGGGATTTTTCCGGTTTTTCGCAATTTCGTTTCGATTTAGAAATTTTTTTAATTTGGTGTTTTTTTTAATTTTGGCGATTTTTTTCATTTTGGCGATTTTTTAATTTTGGCGATTTTTTTAATTTTGGCGTTTTTTTATTTTTGGCGATTTATTTTCGACTTAGAAATTTTTTTTAATCTGGTGCTTTTTTTCGTTTTGGCGCTTTTTTTAATTGGCGATTTTTTTCGGTTTGGCGATTTTATAATTTTTTGTTTTTTTAGTTTTACCGTTTTTGAAAATTTCAAGATTTTTGCTCTTACGGTTTCCAAGATAGAGCAAGTTGTCAAAATTACATAGTCAAGATTACATTAACTGATGGTACACCCTATAATTAAAATTTTTTTAATTGTTGTAGTCTGTATAAAAATACACTAACTTTACAAATTTCAAGTGCATTTGTATGTATATTACATGGGATTTTAAAATTTTTCGTTGCTCGTTTTGGCACACCCTTTAATTTCCAACTCTCATGTATTTGTTGTTGTAGCGGCCAAAGGTCTACACACTGTGTCCAAATTTCAGGTCTGTAGCTCTTACGGTTTTCGAGAAAATACTAATATAGTTTTAGACATAGTTAATTTTACATAACACAAAAAGTTTTCCAACCCTGGAAACGTCTTTTTAATTTTTTTATTTTTTAAAATTTGAAATACCAATTTTAGTCGTACTGAAGTGTAAAATAAGTTTATTTAACAAAAAAACAAAAAATTTGTATTATCTAGTTACTTTTATATGGCAAAATAAAGTTTAAGTTTTCCAGCTCTGCAATCGTCTGCTCGATTTTGCTGAGTTTCAATACCAATCTAGTTTGTATTTTCTGACACACCAGTCCAAGAACGAAGTCTCTAGCTTTTCTGGGAGCTTCGGAAAACCGATTTCACGTACAGACAGACGGATAGACGGACATCGCTTATTCGTCTTCCCTATGCATAAGGATCCAGAATATATATATATTTTATGGGTCGCTTATTGATATTATAGAAATTACAAACGGAATGACAAACCTATATATACGCTTATACCATTTTTTTTGGTAAAGGGTATAAAAAAGGTCCAATTAAAGAACTTGAAATCAGTCGATTTTTCAGATAATTTAAAAACCCTAATAAAATAAATACTACATTACTACTACATCAATTAAAACTAAAAATAAAAATTATTAAGGTTTTTACAAAATGTCATCCGTTAACATTTTCTTATTTTATCATAATAATCATTACAACGAAACAGAATCTTTTAAAAGAAAATATGTATTTTGTACCACAGTAAAGGAGCAATGCGCATTTTTTGCTCATTGCAGCTCTTTTACACATTGCGCAAACAACAGGAGCGGAGCATGCAAAGAGCCAACCATGGTACTGCTCTTCTTGCTCCGATTTTGTAATGCGCAGCGTCGACATAGTGGCGCAGAGCAAGAGCAATAACATTGACACTCCGCTCTTTGCGTAAAAGCGCCAAAAGAGCTGAAAAGAGCGGAGCTGCTCCGCGTATTTTCTTACCCTGGATCTAAAGATAACTGTTCACGTATAGGATCGTGTCTAAAATAGGTAAATTTTTATATATTTTTTTTTTTGGAATATTTACGTGTATTTTCGCAAGGCAATTAATTAAAAAAAGATACTTTATCTGATTGATTTTTCAACCGCGTCCAATATATGTAAATATATACTATATACATACACACAAACATGGCTTTAAGGTATAGCTTTCAATTATTTATGTATTTAAAATAACCATTTTAAAATTTTCGATGGAAAAAAGTGGTTACAAATCCTTTTCGTTACCTGCTAACAACACATATGTACGTATTATTATAAAAAAGAAACCATAAAACGTTGGAAAATCCCACAGCCCATTGTAAATGCATAAAATTTAAGTACCCAATTACTCGTAAAATCAAAGAGTATAATGGTAAAGAAAACATTCGACTTACAATTTACATATGTATATTGAAAAAACAAAAACAAATTTTCATATTTCATTGTTGTTTTCAATACAAATTGTAAGTCGAAAGATTTATTTCGCAGTTCGGAAATAGGCCATATATACAAAAAAGTTGGATTAATTCTTGTCTTCCCTTTTTTTTACCGAACTTAGCAAGAAAAGTGGGATAAAATTACCTGACTAAAGGTTGGCAGTCCTGTAGTAAAAAAAAAAAAAATCTATATATGAAGTACACAGTGGGCAGTTAAAAGCAAAAAATAAGAGCGAAATTGTACGGATAACTAAGACTTTTCGTTTTTTTAATACATACATACATACGCACATATTTTTGGAAATTGGAAACTGTTGCAATCAAAGATATGCCGTAGATTCTTAAAATTAGGCAGATTTTGAACATAATATAAAATCAGAAAGTTGAAACTAATGACATTTTGGGGTTTCAAGTTCGTATTCAAAAGTAGAAATTGATAATATGCCTGACTTATATGTTCATAATTCGTATAGCCGACACATGTAAGCAAACGATTTTAAACAATACAGTGTTTAATATCAGTTGTGGCTATCTTGGTAATATACATATGTATGTTTGTATCTACTTAAAAGTATTAATAGCATTGACGATATGCTTCAAAATATATATATAGGCAACGAGTTAGAAGATTTGCAGTATGAAGGTGTGTAGAATTCAGTCGGCTATTATTGTTATAAATTAAAAATATTTATTAATCATATGAGTGAAGGTGGATTAATAAGCAAACCGTAAAATTCGTTAAAATTAAAAGTCTTATGTATTTTTTATATTTGTATATTTATATTTTTATATTTTCATTAGCATTCACAAATTTAGACAATAATTAAAAAAATTTAATTTTTCGCTTTCAAAATTTATGGAGAAAAATTTTAATTTGTTCCACTGTGATGTTTTCCCAGTTTTTTTGCTTGTTTTTTTTTCCTTATATTTTTCAGCCAATAGCAATGCATTAGGGATGTAACGAATGTTCGCATTCGCTTTCGCATTCGCAAATTATTCGCTTACTTTTGCTATTTGCATTCGCTTTTGCATTCGCTAAAATGTATGCGAATATTTCAAGCGAATACTGGCGACAAAAAAATTGTATTTCTTTTATGAAAATAGTTGGCGCTTAACAAACGTCAAAAAAACACAACTACTTTTGCAAGATTGTTTTTGGAAAAATTTATTCCAAGTTTTTTTAAATTTATTTTGACAGCATTTCACATGAAATGTTGAATAGAGTACCAGGCTTTAGAGCCAAAGTAGGAATGGGTTGATTCCCTAATATTATGTAAACTTATTATTAATTATTATACATACGTACTCTTATATAAATTTATTTGCATGTGATATTTTAACGAATTGTAATATTTGCATTCGCATTCGCATTTGCTTTCGCAAAAATTAAAATGTATTATTCGCTTTCGCATTCGCATTCGCTAAACTGGTATTCGTTACATCCCTACAATGCATTATGCGTCAACAAGTACCGTAATCCTTTAATAGATGCATACATACATACATATCTGTATCATACGTGATCGATGCTAGCCAGTGCTGTCAGATTGATTTTTAGCCACAGCGCTGACACATTTGTCGTTTATCGTCAATATTATACAACATTAAATATTAGCTACACAACATTTTTTATTTAAAACATAATTTTATATATTTTTAGGTTTTTAGAAAAATGTGGTTCATTTTAGGAAATATTCGTTAATTTTAGGGTACGAAATGCTTCGTAGATATGTAGTAGTTGTGATATTTCTTTATTTTACGAAATATTTGTTGTCTGCAAACAAAATTTTGTATTTCAAATTTTTTTTCGTAAATTTAAGAAACACAATGTTAATAATACAAAATTAATTAGTGAATCATGAAAAGCAAGTTTGTGTTATATGCGAAATTTTGTATAAAATAAAAAAATACGTGGAATATAAAAATCTTCAAAAAATTTATATACCCTTGGAAAATAGTAAATTAATCTTTAATTCCTAGAATTGAAGGTTGTAATAATTATGAAAATAAAAAGATAACTTAAGGGAAGTTGTTACAGCCTCTGCATTCTTCATACGTCACATACATACACATACATACATGAATATTTTGCAATGAAACTCACGAATCAAACTGGGAACACAATTGGTACGAAGACGAAGTTTTCATTGCGAACTTTTGTCATGGAAAATAAAATATATTTGTTCATATTAAAATTAACACAACGCCTCCATAAAACGAAATTTGTAGAGCGTGACGAGCTCTGCGATAGATTTATTTCTATTTTGTACACCGACGAACTATGAAATACAAATTTTCTCTCTGTCTGCCTTTGCAAATGCTTCAAACAACTTTATAAATTATAACAGCTGAATTCGTTGAGTAAATTCGTCGTTGTTGTGTTTCACACGACGAATTTACGCAGCAAACTCTGCGTGGACGAAATTCGTCGTTCGTACCAGTTGTGTTCCTAGCATGAACTAAAAACAAATTTTTATTACAATAATTTTTTATACAATAACAGGAAAATAAATTGGGGATATAATAAAAAGTAAAACAAAACAACAGTTTTTATTATATGTTTAAATTGTATTTTGTAAAATTCACGAAACTTGTGTAGGTTTAGGAATAATTTTGTACTGTAAACAAAATGATAACAAAACAAAATTTATTTATTTCACGAAATTTCCAATTTTGTAAGAATGTTTTATTTCTTCCTAAATTCAATGAAATAAACGAAAAATGTGTTACTATATACGAAAATAGTTGTAGGAAATCGTTTTTGTAACTTAACGACATTCGTAAAATTATGAAACTTGTTAAGGCCGTGATACACTATCATACAAAGTCGTGCGATCTACGAATAAATACAACCCTGATATGATGGAGTTTATAAAATATTTCAAAAGACATTAAGAATTCATCACACAAGGGTTGTACTTTTTTCGTAGATCGCACGACTTTGTATGATAGTGAGAAATGGCCTTTATCCTGCAAAGTTACAAATATTTTAGTAAAATTTAAAAATTTTTAGTTTATTGTACAAAAATTAAATTACGAAAAAGTGTTTCGTATTTTTAAGCATGGAATATTTTGGAGTGTAGTTCATTTATAAAACAGACATACATACAAACATACGTACTGAAGTATGAAACATACTAAAAATGAATTACATCAATATGAATCTTATTTTCAGTTATTTATATCCTTACCATGATGCATAAGGCTATTTATGCATCATTATCCAAAATGCTAGTTCCAAATTAATAAAAGGAAGTTTTCCCCACTATGTTTTATAAAAACCACACTTTAGATATAGAAAACAAATCTCTTTTCATTAATTATTTTATGTTGTAGAAAACCTTCCTTGTGTAAAATTTGCCATGTTTTTAACATTAATCTACATTGTTTAAATTGCATATGTGTGTTTAGCTAAAATAATCGCAAATGAGTTGAAATATATAAATGAACAAAAGGCTCGTCAAAATTATTATTTTAAAACAAAGCTTTTGGCGATTTTAGAGACAAATCGTTACATCCGACAGCACTGGCGGTGGTCATACTCTCAATTTTATATAATTGGGACAGTGCTATCAACTTTTAAATTTCGAAAAGCACTGCAACTATGAAAAGCACTTAATTTATATAAACAGATGTACTCAATGTTATTGGGCCTTATTTCGAGTGTCGTATTACGACTTCGGCTACGACGATTTTGTAGTAGACTAAAGAACATTGCAAGATTTTTTCTTTAGTCTATTACGAAATCTTCGTAGTCGTAGTCGAAATACGATACTCGTTATCAGGCCCAATATGTTTAACTTTTATGAAACCCACTCATATATTAAAAAAAATCAAATATTAAGGAACATGTATATAGCAAAGATAAAAAAGATCGAACATAACAAGGTTTCATTTCATAAAAATATCACAGTCCCTATTTAAAAAAGAACTTATTTAACAAAAAAACTGATATAAAAATATTATAAAAAATAGAAAAATGTCTATTACAATAAGTAAAAAATAAGTTTAAAGTACTAAAGAGATGTAGATATCATCGTTTCTCCGACAAAATCAGGTTTGTTTTCAGGAGAGCAAAAAAACTGTGTTATTTTGAAACCTGTAAATGTTTTTATATAAGTATTTCGTAAAATTAATCTTAAATAATTGTAGATTTGAGAGGTACCTATAGCGGAAGTGCCTCAAAAACTACACATAACTCATTTTATTGTTCAGCTTCAAGAGCATTTCTAATAAAATAGTTTTTTATTTTAAGACATAACAGTTTATGTTGAATATTTTTTCATAAATATGTAGTATACTTTTGCTAACTTCTGAACCGACTAATATATCATTAAATGATTTGGTGGGTGAATGTATGACACATCAAGTTTTATAATAATGAAATAAACACTTTTTCTGTCAAAGATTTAGAGCCGGACATTTTAAATGCCTACTTTTGTTTCAAATGTGACTTGTTTTATTAACAACTGACTTTAACATTCAAATATTTTATTCAAATTAATTTCGAATGTCACCATTTCGAGTAATTTGTAAAGCACCAAATAAACATTTACTCGTTTTTGAAAATTTCTCGTTTTGAAAACGATTCGGTTTACAGAACATACCCGATCACCTGAGCATAACATAGTTTTTTAAACTTTAAAGTTATATACATTACATTGCTATTTATATAAAAATCGTTATTATTTGTTATTTCATTGATTTCACAACAACAATTTTATCGTTTCAGACCTTTGTTATATGAAAGCGTTAAACGCGTGCAAAAATATTGTGGTAAACCTTAAAAAATTTATAGAGCTTAAAACCCGTTCTATTTCTACATGTTAATATGGATGTGACAGAACTTGTATGTCAATTTTTACTAAATAGGTTTATATCAACTGAATCCATAAAGACTCAATGTTTCTCAATATAATTGTATTAATTGAATCATATTAAATAAAAGTTATTTTTTGACTTTTATTTTTTTGAGCAAAAATAACAGTTATTTTTGACTTTTATTTTTTCGAGCAGAAATAAAAGTTATTTTTTGACTTTTATTTTTTTGAGCAAAAATAACAGTTATTTTTGACTTTTATTTTTTCGAGCAGAAATAAAAGTTATTTTTTGACTTTTATTTTTTCGAGTAGAAATAAAAGTTATTTTTTGACTTTTATTTTTTTGAGCAGAAATAAAAGTTATTTTGTGATAAATTCATTATATTTATTATAAATTTTGGCGCTTTTGCAATAGTGAATCGTTAAATTTACTTATTTAGAAAAGAATATTTGGAATATTAAATAATAATTTCTTTGTCAAAGGGGTTGAAAACACAAAATAACTTTTATTTCTGCTCAAAAAAATAAAAGTAAAAAAATAACTTTTATTTCTACTCGAAAAAATAAAAGTCAAAATATAACTTTTATTTCTGCTCGAAAAAATAAAAGTCAAAAATAACTGTTATTTTTGCTAGAAAAAATAAAAGTCAAAAAATAACTTTTATTTCTGCTCGAAAAAATAAAAGTCAAAAATAACTGTTATTTTTGCTCAAAAAAATAAAAGTCAAAAAATAACTTTTATTTTTGCTTGAAAAAATAAAAGTCAGATATTTAAAAAGCATCGTATTTTCTGACAATTTGGTCCAATACTTGCAAAATGGTATACTTGGTTTCATTCTCCGACATTTCCTTGAGGTTGCTTTTTTTAATCAAAAATTCAAAAATAACAGTTATTTTCGGTCCCTGGTATTTTTGTGTCAAAATCCAAATGTAGGCAGCACTTATGTGTAAATACATGTGAAGATCTGCTCAAACAAAAAAGTCATTAAATAATAATAGATTCTCAGCTATGTTTATTATTTTGACATAACTACGTGGTATGTAGCATATGCAGCTTCATAGTGACGTCAATATTACGCCCAAGCTACATGCGCACGTGTTTTTTTATTTGCCGATTACAACAGGCTTTTTTTCATACGAACCGAATGATTTTCAATTTATTTTAATTTCAAATTTCAGTAAAAAAGATTTTTTTATTTTATTTTCAATAGCTAAAAACAACCTGCACATAATTAAAAGTATTGATTTTAAATCGTCTGTTTCAAAATATTTTTTTTTCTAATTTGGGGCACAAGTATTAATTTGTGTATTCAAAATTTCAACTTAAGCAGGTGTGGCATGTCTACCACTGTTTTTCTAAATAATTTATTATATTGAGTGCACAGAAAATCATCAATATATTGTGGTTTGCTTATTAAACAATAAACAAAAAAGATTTTACATACAAATAAAAATTTATCTACCTGTAAGATTTACTTTAATTTTAGTTAACAGAAACTTCTTGTATATTCAGTTATTGTAAAACTTTTTTGAGTGTAACCTACATGCATTAAATGTACATTAATAATAATGTCTTTAACATTACAAAACGTAGTGTTGATCATCATCATTTTGATTAGGTTAAATAACGATTCTCGTTGGGCACAAGTTAACTAAGATTGTAAGTACTTATAATTTTAATGTACTCGGTATACGTACATTATTAGCGCTTGTGCGTGTGAGGTTGTACCTTACAGAACATTAAAGTACATTAAATAATGTTTATTTTCGAACACTGGATACAATTATACAGGTAACCGCGAAGCGCCAGCTGTTTTGCTTGTTTCGTGGTGCACTCTGCCAAATGTTGTTTATGTTTTACAACACACACACACACGCTGTTTATCTTTCATTGCTCTATGACAGTTGGCACCAGAAACTAGCAACAAAAAGCCCTGTTGTTTTATTTGCTGTAAATTTGTTGTCGATTTGCGGTTACCTGTATAATTGTATCATGGCTTGTAGGATTAAAAACGTGCAAAAACCAGAGTTGTAAGAGAATGAAGCTTTCCTCTATCTCTTCCTTCACCACCTGCCTTCTCTTTCACTATTCCTTTCCTAAAGAAGGTAACACCTAGTAATAGTAGTAGGTATTTGCCTGAGTGTTACTTCTTTAAAAAAAAAATAATAATTTTCCTGAAGTAATAAAATTTTCAAATTCAATTTTGTTAAAAAATAGCCATTAAATCGCCAACAAATTTATTTATGGCCAGAAAAATCGCCATGTCGCCAAATCAAAAATTTAGTCGCCAAACAAGTTGAAAAATCGCCACGTTTGGCGAGAAATCGCCGTATTCGTTACATCACTAGTATATTAATATGTATGTATGTGCAAATTATTGCTACATACCAAGGCAAATTCATTTCCAGGTAATATCAGGATTACAAAAACAATGAAAAAATACAACAATGAAAAAAACAACATGGGTTGTAGTTCATCAAAAACTTCAAAAATATAATTTGTTTAACATAACAATAATAAAAATTATTCACATAAATTTGAAAATATTTCTCCACGGCAGCTACCACTAACAAAATTTGCAACGTTTAGCACTTTTCACAATTTTTTAATAGTATTTTCATATTTTTAGATTTGTTTTCACAGAATTTTTTTAATAAAATATTTTTTCATATTGAAATTTTTGTACATTTTCTTTTAATTTCTCTTTCGTAAAAAATTTTTGAAGTTTCGGATGAACTTTAATTTGAAAAAAAAAATAGCTCAGCTGAATTTCCGCTACTACCTTGTGAATGTGCCTTGCTACATACCCTCATACCTAAATAAGAGCGGCAAGCGTCGCGTTAGCAGCAGGGTACGTATTTTCAGTACAATGAAATAATATTTTCACATTTAAATGTACTGAAAATGCGAACCCTGCCGCTAACGCAACGCTTGCCGCTCTTAATTAGGTATGGGGGACAGGGCTGCCAGAAGTTTTGCGAAGAAAATCATCATTTGTCGGAAAGAAAATCATATTTTGAAGAAAAAATCATCACAAGTCCAATTTTATTTTAAATAATAAAAGTAACAATTGACATATTTACAGTGGACAAACAAAACTATTCGACGTACACCAATTTTATTTTGTTTTCATCAATAAAAAGGTATTTACTAGCTTATTTTACAAAAGAATTTAGAAAGCATTTTCAAATTGAATTCAATAAAAAAATGAGATCATTAAAGCAACTTATATAAAAATTACATTAAATGAAAAATTAGTTAAGAAATTCAAACAAAATAAGTATTCGACATTGCCAAAGTCCTTATCATATAAGGTACATATGTACAGGAGTGATGCATTTTGGCTTTTTTGGTTTAGGGCCAAATGAAATAGTAAGAAAAAAAGTTTTTTAATATCCTTGACTATAATCTTTTAATTTAAATAAAGACAAAAGTATGTATTAATAATATGTGATTTATTTTGCTAGACCAAAAACAGAACTTAGCGACAAAAGTTCAGATTTTTTAAAGTATTATTTGTTAAATTAGAGTAAATACATATTTTATATGTATGTATGTTGCTTAAAAAACTAAATTTTAGTTAAAAAACATTATTTATGTAATTCTAATTATATTAAACATAACCTCTAAATCCTTAGTGCAATAGTTCCTCCATTTACCCTTGTTTTTTGTGTTAAGTTTTAAAATATCTTCATCATAGCAATTATTAGAACTAGATTTCATTAATTTTCTTTTAATTGTATTAAATATGACACTGTATTTTTACATGACAACGATTTCTTCTATTATGGCCTGTTTCAGAATTTCGAAAGAAAACTCTCGACTGAAAATTTATGTTGAAAACAAAAGCGAATTTTCAAATTTTATTGTTGATTTCAATATAAATTTTCAGTCTGAGGATTGGTGAATAGAAAGAGTTCATTGAATAATTCTGTATATATTTGTATACAAAAGTTTACATAAACGATTTTAAATGCTAGAAATCCTTTTGCAAAATGTACTTCTACTTAAATCTTTGAGCTTTTTAAATTCTGGAACTTGCGATATTGCCTATTTACTTGTTCTGTTTCCTTTTGAAAAAGTTTAATAGCAAGTGGTATAATACTATTGGTTTCCCCACTCAAAACATGATCTGGCGCAGATTTCGTAAAAAATAAAAGTAGTTTTTAAAACGAAGAAAACTCAATTAAAAAATGTACTCAAAGGTTTGAAGGAATTAATTGAATTTTGAGCTGAAAGGGCCAAAATATCCTAGAGAGTACCACAGGGCCACAAACATCCAAAAGCGCCACAAATGGCCCAATTTGGTATACATTTGTGCACTTCTCTAACATGACTTTTTTTGTAAAGTGACGTTTTCTTATTCTTTTTTTTTCAAATGACCCCAGAAGAGGAAGGAGAGTTGTGCTCTCTGCCCCTTACCAACCTGTTTCCATGAAGACGAATATTTTCGCTGGAACAAAAATGTTTTCTTTGTAGGTGTAGCTATTGATAAACATTCTGGAACAAAAAAGAAAATTGTACATACAATTGTATGTATTGAAAGTAAAAATCATAATTTGCAAAATTAAAAATCATCATTCGAGAACAAAAATCTTAAAATCATATTTTGGTCCAAAAATCGTCAAAA
Organism: Tachina lurida; assembly: GCA_944452675.1. NCBI lineage: Eukaryota > Metazoa > Arthropoda > Insecta > Diptera > Tachinidae > Tachina > Tachina lurida. The sequence continues at coordinate 113,385,198 of OX101753.1, read as the reverse complement.
TTATGATAAAATCATCATTCTGGCAGCACTGATGGGGGATACGAATTTTATCCATCCTCAAAATAAAGTGATGCTGTGTGGCGTGATATACCTAGCAGTGTATTGGACTTTCAGCAACAAATCCGATTGTCGGTACGATGAAATTTAAAGGTTTTAATGGCTTATGTATTAAAGTCCTGCACACGCATGGACGCGTATACAAACGTCATGCATGTGCTTACGCACATACGTTGTGTGTATGATCTTTTATTTTTCTGCGCACATACAAACGCACACATGCATTGACATTAGATGTGTGCGCTTGCTTTAAAAAACCACCCATATAGTGTTTGCACGCTCAAAGTTAAAACCATAAACAGCTGATTTTGCATTCACACTGCAAGTTTGTTAAATTCAGGTTTTAACTCACAGACTGTCTAATAACTTTGCTCAAAATAAAATCAATCTCCTGCAGAAATGCGTGTGTTTGTTGCTGTATTTTTTCTGCTTTTTATAACACTTATTTGACAAACTGTACAACGGTTTTTGTTTGTATGAAAAACTAAGAAACTTTACAATGAACTCTAAAATGGAAATTATCTTATATTTTGTAAATAGATATTTTAAAATTATGGAACTAACTAGTAATACAAAGTGAAGAAGTGCTTCGAAATCAAGTTATTGTATATAAAAAATTCAGAAATAAATCACAAATACAACTTTTTTATCGGCTGATCAATGCCAGTCATATAGTTTATTTTCACTTCCCAGAGGTCAATGAAAATATTTTCGTTGGTTTCCTTCCAAAAAACTTTTGTTTTTCCATAATTTTTTGATTATTGTTGATGCTGCTTCCATTTTTAAGTTGAAAATCTTTCCAGCGACATCTACATATTATTTAATTTAATTATTATTTTTCGAACTGTATTTGTTTCTATATTCTTATGAATTGAATAGGCTAAAGTTCGTAACGCTTTTTAAGCCAAATTACATGTGATAATTATTAATGAACAAATAACATCAAAGTTAGTTGTAAATATTCTGACAACAACACATAGTTGAACGGAACAGCCAGCCGTTTTCGAAGGCCACTAAACCTTCCTCATCAGCGTTCTTCTGTGTTTTGATCCACTGTGTGTGGTGTCAGTTGATGTAGATGTCTGCCTTATATACGTAACTTTATTGCAAATGGAATATGTGAATTTGTTTGATTCATTGCATTTCAATTTGCTAATGTGTTTCGTAATGTATACGCAAGTTACCATCTATATATATATACCATCTTCTATATATGTATATTACCATCTTCTATATATATTACAACAGTCTTACAAACATGTGTATAGTTAGTAAGGAACAAAACGACAATGGTAAGACTGTTGTAATATATATAGAAGATGGTAATATATATAGAAGATGGTATATATATATAGATGGTAACTTGCGTATACATTACGAAACACATTAGCAAATTGAAATGCAATGAATCAAACAAATTCACATATTCCATTTGCAATAAAGTTACGTATATAAGGCAGACATCTACATCAACTGACACCACACACAGTGGATCAAAACACAGAAGAACGCTGATGAGGAAGGTTTAGTGGCCTTCGAAAACGGCTGGCTGTTCCGTTCAACTATGTGTTGTTGTCAGAATATTTACAACTAACTTTGATGTTATTTGTTCATTAATAATTATCACATGTAATTTGGCTTAAAAAGCGTTACGAACTTTAGCCTATTCAATTCATAAGAATATAGACATCTATTATTATTCACTGCCATAAACATTATCAGCTGCTGCGGGTCATTTTAACTTGGCAGCACTGAATTTACCACAGCGAACAAAGGGTTGCATTTCATAAAACCAACTTAAAACCAATTCAAAAATGGTTTTAAGTTTGTTTAACAAAAATAATTTGTATGGTAAAACTAGGTTTTAACAGTTAAAACCAACTTATATTAAAATCATGTCGGTGTGGAAACACTATTAAACACATAATAGCTTACCATCTACATCTTACACACACACACTCGAACGTACAATATGCAAAATAAAAAGCATACACGCATCAACACTATTTCTTTTGATTGTTTGTTAACAACAATAAGTCTTGGCGACATCGTTTGTTAACACTAGAGTTTCTCTTTTCCCGGACTTTTTCATTTCCCGGGAAAGCGGGAATGACTTTTCGGTTTACCGGGAATTCCCGTCCAGTACAAATCAATAGAAAATATTTTTCAATTTAATTTATTTCAACAAAAAACAAATTATAATCCATGAGATCGATTAAACAATAACGTTTTATTAAGGTGTAGAAAAATAGAATAGATACATATCGAATATAAATTATTTTCTTGGGTTTTGTATAAGTTTCTAAGCCTACTATGCTTATTTATCTTTTGTGATTTTCAATAATATTATTATTTGTGAATTCTCAAATAGTTTTTGAAAGTCTGTGCATAAGATAAGAGGTTTGTGACTGTTTAAAAAATTTTTATTATTTTTTTTAATATTTCTTTTATTTCTTTGCGCATTTCTGTTTTTACTTTTATGAATTGTTGTAGAATTAAATGTTCAACGTCGCGTTCTGATTTTGGCAAATAAAGCCGGCTAAGTCTCAGAGCGCATGTATGCCAGATGTAAACTCGGTCTTAGTTGTTGTAAAGCTTTAGCTATTGTGCTAGTGCCATCACATTATTATTGCACCATCGCATTCATTAAGTGAATAACGACACTCATCAAGGAATGTATACATACAAACTAAATTTTCCATTATAAAATAAAAAATCCCAAGAATTCCCGCACAAATTTCCCGGGATCTCTTTCCCGGAAAATGTGCGGGATTCCGGGAAATTTTTCCCGGGAAATCCCGTATGAAAAACACTAGTTAACACATATATATATGAACATTAATACATCCATCGTGCTTTGCTTATAATACGACAGCATTTATTATTGGTCTAGTATAATACAGCCACGAGAATATATTTAAAAAAAAACATTACGTATTTACATTTCAAGACTATTTACGCAAGTCTCTATTATGCATTTTCTTTTTAATGCCGGCGTTAATTGAAAAACTCATCTTAAGACGAGGGCATAGAAAATGGTAAAAAATCAATTCTCAATTTTACATAAAATGTAAACGTAAAGTATAGAATTCTCTCTTTTTATGTTCTTTTGCAAATAACTGGTTTGAACCCAAACCACTTTTGTCTTAACTACATTTTACAATAGTGAGCAAAATCGAGCTCATATTTAGAAATGTAAAGCATTAAACACATTCACCACAGCAAGCTACCGGCTACAAAATGTCAAAAATAGAATACACATGTTTATATGAGAATGATTATTTTGATGGCGACAAGGCAACGGGCTACAGGTTGTTGTCCGTGCTACATTTGTCGTTGTAGTCGATTTAAACTAATTTATATTTCTTTGGCTACAATGAGCAAATACAGTGTTACATTTGTTATACAAAATGTTGAATGAATGATATCGTACAATTATTTCATATTATTTACCAGAAACAATATCCAAAAATCGATGTAAAGAATAAATTGATTCATTTTTGTACTTTTACGTGAAATAAGTACATTTTAAAAGAGCAATTAATTTTTATAAATGCAAAATATATGAAAGTGGCAATACTGAACTACGTATTTGTACTTGAATATCAGCTGAAGATGGTGCTGCTGCCGTCTCCAAAATAATTAAGTAGCTGGCTACGAGGCGACAAATGCTGCTAGCGGCATTTGAAGTCGTGTGTTCGTGTAGCCTGCTGTGGTGAATATGTGTAATGCATAATACGTCAATTGTCAAATTTGATTGCGTCCATGAAATTTATTACAGCTATTACTTTAGGATATTGACCACCAGTGACTGATATATATATATATATATATATTAATAAACAGCCTCTAAATTAAAAACCTATTTAAACATGGGGTTACATCAGTCGCTGGACAACACTCCGACTCTTAAATAATTCGTTCTTCTTCTTCTTGATATGAGTTATAACCCAGCAAAAAATTACACATTACCATCAGAACTACTTGCCATATATAATGACTTACTTTTCTGATTACCAAATTTCATTACTCGCTTACAAATCACATTACCTAAAATTTAAAAAAATTATGTACAAGTTGGTAAATGAGGGGAATAATTATTTTAGATTAAATAGATTACGTGAAAAAGTTGCCAAATAAAAAAAATTAAGTACTTCTCAAGAATCGATTATTTTAGTCTCACGCCTTGTTTAAATCATTAAGTTGGTAATCCAGTAAGGAACAGCTTCCACCAAAAATGCTTAGTTCCAAACAAGATTACGTTTTTTTGAAATTTTTTGCTGGGAGGTTTTAAAGCTTTGCTATTTATTGGGCGATACAGGAGCTAAGACGTGATTTTCATAACAAAAATAATCGACACTATTACAGTTATAAATTGATTTTTGTGTTGATTACTTTGTACTTAAAAGCATAGTACGAAAATAAACGAAACAAATTGTTTGATTTTGTTTTGTTTCGTTCTTTAAAGTGAGTGAATCAAAAACAATGAGAACGATTGCTCAATTTGTTTTTGCACATGAGCACAAACCAGAGAACACAGCCGATCAACTGTAAGCCGGCTAACAGCCGTCGCCGGCCACAAACAATACATTAAATTAATCCTACGCCGCTAGAAAAGAAAATAATTTAAAATAAATAGAAACGTTTTGAAATATTTGCAGAGAATTCGACATTATCATATGATATAATTTTATTGCATTGTTATTTCACACATGAAATTTGTTTTACATAATTAAGCAGCAAAGCTATAATCGGGTGTCCTAAGACACCTCTCTTCTTTTTTTACTATCTTTTTCTTATAGCCCTAAGTATTATGTTTTTAATTTTATAAGCTACATATTTGTCGTATGGCAACCCTCTTTCAATAAGAATGCTTTGTTAAAATGGATAAATATAGTTATCATTCATTAATGATCAAACAGAATTGCGGCATAAACACATTTTCCATACATATTGACACAAAAAATCAGCACCAGAAAGCAGTCGATAGAAAGAATTTATTTTATTTTGACAACGTTTTTTCTTATGCTCTCATATATAAATACTTATTCTCTCAAGAATGCTACCATACTTTCAATAAATTTCATACATTTTGTGAACAAAACTACAAAGAAAAATAAGCACAAAAGAAAATAAAACTAAAATTATAGAGCATTTGAAGTTACTGCCGTATATTTTATTATGGGCTTTGTTAATTTGACAACGATTTTTCCTGAAGTTGCGGACATATTCTGTTTGATCATTTACTTTTGTATACATTGAATAGATTGGTTGTTTCAATAACGACACTTTGTTGACGAACGGGATTCAAAGGGAAATATTTTAGCATTTAGTGTGTGGGTGCAAAGAAATCCAGAAGAATTGGCCACAAACAAAGTTTTTAACATAGATCCATTCGATGAGAAAAGGATTAAATGGAGTCGTTGGTTAACAAGGTTGGAAACAGCCTAGAAAATTTTTAAGGCTGATGAAAGTAAGAAGAAACAATTCCTTTTACATTATATGGGTACATCAACATATGACAAGTTATGCAAAAAGGCGCTTGAATCAGGGCTGCCAGAAGGTTTGCGAAGAAAATTATCATTTGTCGGAAAGAAAATCATATTTTGAAGACAAAAATCATCACAAGTCCATTTTTTTTTAAATAAAAAAAGTAACAATTGACATACTTACAGTGGACAAAAAAACTGTCCGACATATGTATGTATACCAACGTTATTTTGTTTTCATCAATAAAAAACTTTTTACTGTCTTATTTTACAAAAATAACTTAGAAAGCATTCATTTAGGAACTTCAAATTGTATTCAATAAAGAAATTAGATCTTAAAGTAACTAATATAAGATTTTAATTTTTTTCTTTTCATTTTTGCTTGAAAAGTCACGTTTTCTTATTCTTTTTTTTCAATTGACCCCAGAGACGAAGGGAGATTTGTGCTCTCTCTCTGCCTTAAGCTTAAATTAGACGTGACATAGCCATAACGCCATAGCCATAACCAAACCAAAATTCAATTGATTTCTATGGTGAGAGTGAGAGAGACTCGCCATAACTCTCACCATAGAAACCAATTGAATTTTGGTTTGGTTATGGCTATGGCGTTATGGCTATGTCACGTCTAATTTAAGCTTTACCAACCTGCTTCTAGGTCAGTGTCCCGCAAAATTAAATATGTATGTAGTGGTGAGAAAAATGAGAGTAAAATATATTTACACTTGAAGAAAACATTTATATAATTTAAGATACATGCTGTGGTTATTCATTGTTTGAATATTTTTTGAAAATAAGCAATTTAATAAAAACTTAAGTAAAAAGTAAAAAATAATAATCCATTCAACAATGTAGTCCACAAATTTCAAATTAAATTTATTCGCAGCGAAGTGAAAGCTATTAAAATGCCTTTTTAAACTATCTTCCCTATTATTTTCAAGTGTTTCATAGCATAAAATGCATTGCATATTGTTAAAATCATTTTTTATCATAAAATATTTCTTAGCTTACGTAATTATTTTTTTGCTGTAGAAATTTATTCAATTTGAACTTAAATTTCGTTCCGTGTGCTCAAAAAAACTAAACAAAAAACCAGGAAAAAATTAATACATGCGTGCACAACTTCATTCGTCGCTTGCTCAATGACGACTAAATGAAAGAGCATAAGCATGTACGTGATTTTCATCTGCACAATTGTTCTATGGCAGGGAAGGAAAATGACTTCTTGGATTTTGTACCAACTGTTAAAATAAAATGTACTTTTTGGACCATGAGGGTACCAATTTTTTTTTAATATTTATTAATAAGAACGGAAACGTGAAAAATGTGTATAAATTCAGAAGTAGACATTAAAAAAAATAAACTTAACAAAAATGGATATAAAAAGCGATAAAACCTAAAACACACTATTGAAGTAAAGGAGCGATATGTAGTTAACAAAAATAAATATAACCACATCCAAGGCGAGTTCATGTACGAGGTGCTGTCAAGTTAATTGGTACAGTTAAGGTACTACAGATTTTTTTTGTTTAGTTGACAGCACCTGGTTCATGTACCTTGCCTTGACAACAGCATTGCAACAAAAACAGAGAATCTGACCGTATATAATAAAACACACAAAAAAATTAAAGACAACATAGGCAAAATTAATGTTAGTATATACATATTTAGTGAAACATTGGCATTTTTAAATTGTATCAAGTAACTCGCGGTAGTACCACGGTACCAACGAGGTCAAAAATGTACCATAAAAAGTACAATTGTACCATGATTTCCATCCGTGTTCTATGGCAGTAACCCGCAAGCAGGGTTACCGTTCACCCGACTAAAGTCGCAATTTGACCCTTTTTTTAGCGGTCTGCGACTTTTTGTGAGACTTTTTTTTGTCACCAACTTTTCCGACTTTTTTTAATTTTATTGAGACTTTTTACCCTTTTTTGTGAAACTTCTCAAAAAACAGTTAATTTGCAGTAAATTAAAAGTTTTTTTCTATATTCTTATGAATTGAACAGGCTAATGTTCGTAACGCTTTTTAAGCCAAATTACATGTGATAATTATTAATGAACAAATAACATCAAAGTTAGTTGTAAATATTCTGACAACAACACATAGTTGAACGGAACAGCCAGCCTAACTAACTTTGATGTTATTTGTTCATTAATAATTATCACATGTAATTTGGCTTAAAAAGCGTTACGAAGATTAGCCTGTTCAATTCATAAGAATATAGAAACAAAATACAGTTCGAAAAATAATAATTAACTAAAAGTTTTTTGATTATTTTTATAACAAAAAATCGTCAAAATAACGTCGGCAAAATTTAAAATCAATTCACAGCTTATTGTTCATTTGGAAACACTTTTATCACTTTTATGCAACAGGCATATCATGTATAAAATGTATTCAAGAAATGTTTCATAAATTTTCAGTAGAAGTTGCAAAGAATAGTTTTAGCTAAAATCTCCAGGGTACATGAAAACATGTACATACCCGGCAGAAAATTTCCAAAGAGGTAATCGGATTTGGAATGAAGCATTTTTGGTGGAAGCTATTCCTTACTGGATCACCAACTTAATGATTTTAACAAGGCGTGAGACTAAAATAATCGATTCTTGAGAAGTACTTACTTTTTTTATTTGGCAACTTGTTCACGTAATCTATTTAATCTAAAAAAATTATTCTCATCATTTAGCAACTTGTATATAATTTTTTTAAATTTTAGGTAATGTGATTTGTAAGCGAGTAATGAAATTTGGTAATCAGAAAAGTAAGTCATTATATGGTAATGCGTAATTTTTTGCTGGGTACATATACATATAAGCATGTATAATGCAACTGCATGTGTTGTGAAATATGATAAAAATGGATTCTGCAATAAGCTTTTTGTTTTGTTTCAATTGTTTTTTTGTTTTGTTATGCTTTTTATTAATAAAAAACGTTAAAAAAAGAGATGCAACTTTTATTTTCTCAAACGACTTTTTTGTGCGACTTTATTTTCACAAAACGACCTTTTGTGCGACTTTTCTAAAATTCCTAGCGGTAACCCTGCCCGCAAGCCATAGAACAATTGTGCAGATGAAAATCACATACATGCTTATGCATTAAACACATTCGACACAGCAGGCTACGGGCTACAATCTGTCAAAAATAGAATACACACATTCTTATGGTAACAATTATTTTAACGACAGCAGGCTACACGACTGCACGACCACCGTTGTAGCTGTCGCCAACTTTAAACTAATTTCTATTTCTCTGGCTACAATGAGCAAATGCAGTGTTACCAGTATAATACAAAATGGTGAATGAATGATATCGTACAATTATTTCATACTATTTACTAGAAACAATATCCAAAAATTGATGTAAAGAATAAATTGATTCATTATTGTACTTTTATGTGAAATAAGTACATTTTAAAAGAAAAATTAATTTTTATAAATGCAAAATATATGAAAGTGGCAATACTGAACTATGTATTTGTACTTGAATATCAGCTGCAGATTGTGCTGCTGCCGTCTCCAAAATAATTAAGTAGCTGGCTACGAGGCGACAAATGCTGCTAGCGGCATTTGAAGTCGTGTGTTCGTGTAGCCTGCTGTGGTGAATGTGTTTAATGCATTATGCATTATTATACTTATTTCACATAAAAGTACAATAATGAATCAATTTATTCTTTACATCAATTTTTGGATATTGTTTCTAGTAAATAGTATGAAATAATTGTACGATATCATTCATTCACCATTTTGTATTATACTGGTAACACTGCATTTGCTCATTGTAGCCAGAGAAATAGAAATTAGTTTAAAGTTGGCGACAGCTACAACGGTGGTCGTGCAGTCGTGTAGCCTGCTGTCGTTAAAATAATTGTTACCATAAGAATGTGTGTATTCTATTTTTGACAGATTGTAGCCCGTAGCCTGCTGTGTCGAATGTGTTTAATGCATTATGCTCTTTCATTTAGTCGTCACTGAGCAAGCGATGAATGAAGTTGTGCACGCACGTATTAATTTTTTCCTGGTTTTTTCTTTAGTTTTTTTTGTGTGATTTTCATCTGCACAATTGTTCTATGGCTTGTGGGTTACTGTTCTAGAACAATAAAGAAAATTGTACTACTCGTACACAGTGTTGTCAGATATGGCGATATCTCGCCAAACGTGGCGACAAAAATTTGGTTTTGGCGATGAAAATTTTGAATTGGCGATTTACTTGGCGATATTTGAACTTTTTGGCGATATTTTTGGCTATATTTTTACGATTTCAATAAAATAGAATAATGTTAAAAAATATGCTTATATAAAGCAATTTTTTCTCCAATATAAAATATTTCATGCAAAAAATTCTAAATGTTTTAAATGTTCTAAATTCTCAAACAAAATTTTCTGAAACTCAAGAAGTTAAAAAAAAATTATAGACCAAAAAATATCATTTGATGATAAACAACACAGTTAAGAAAACTTTCTTTTATAAATTGGAACCAACATTTTGATAATGAAGCAGGAAAAGGCTGAAAGAGTTCTCGCCTAAATTGTATTATTACTACGATGCTGCTGGCAATTACTACTTCAAGGATATGATATGTGTACTTTAACACACATTTAAGTGATCGTTAATTCCGTTTTATCACAATATTTAAATAATAATTTTGATCTTGGTGTTCAAGTTCAATTTATCCTATTAAGATAGATTTTTGTAATAAGTTATTTTTAAGTCTTTTATACGCCAGTACTTTTTATATGTTAATTTAAATACTTTGCAATATTATTGCAAAGCAAATATTGCCCAATATTCCTGACATTGAAAAAGTAAACAACATTGAACAATGTTGCCACCACATTACACAATTCTCTTGATTGTACAATAAAAATCAGAAGTGTTTTGATATTTGCCAATATGTATATTGTGTTACCTTCGAATATGACATACACATTGTCGATATTATTGTACAATACGAAAAATTGCACAATTACATATCTGTGGCAATAAGGAAAAAGTGCTTAAGTCATATTTTACTGTTTTACAGGAGAGCACTTTTAAGCATGATATAAATATAGAGGGTACTTCCATTCTCTCTTTGTTTTTAAAAAATAAGTATTTTTGAAGTCTGTTTTTAGAGAGAAATAAAAAAAAATGTTCCCATATCGTAAAAAATATAAGTCTTCCCCCTAAACATTTTTACAGAAATGTGTAATTATCTTAACAAAAGTTGCGAATAAATAAAGTGATATACATGACTACACATCTGTGATGTTTAAAAAGTGGTTATGTAATAACTTGGCGCATCTTTTTAAATTTTCTGCCTAAAATAAGTATTTTAACTATATTTTCATCCAAATTGATTGATGATTTTGATTTAGTTGACAATGAATTTTCATTAAGTTTAACAAATATTGATTGATATTACATCTTGTTTAATCTATATATGTAATTCGCTTCTTGTTGATTTTCACATGTTTTTTCTAAAAAAAATTACTTAAATACCCGATCGGATAATTTTGACAAGTCTATTTCACAGATTTTTCAGGCTCTTAGACACTGTTGGCGGACACCAGATAATGTAGAGAACTCAAAGAATGCCAAATTCATATTTTTACAATGATATTTTGTACGTCCACTGTTTGTAATATGCAGCTCATTTTCGCTTTCTTTAACACAAAAATACATTTACAATGCATTTCATTGCTTTTCAAGATAATAAAACATTTATCATCACAATTTTTTTTAAATTGTTTGAATTTATAAAAAAAACTTCTGAAATAATTATTCAATCAAATTTTCAAACAAACAGGAAACAGAGGGGAAATATTAAATTAATACGGTAGCTCGATTTTATTGGAAACTTCAGAAGGTGAATGTCAAGAAAAAATGAGAGAATGGAAATACCTTCTATATTTATATCATGCTTTTAAGGTATCTAGTCGATTTTCAGAAATTTATTTCTTTTACAGATAAATTAGGAAATGTTCATTTAACCTTTATTTTTTTAACCAATCATCGTTTTACACACTATAATTAAGACATTTGGGTTGAAATATACCATATTATGACCTTAATTAAGCTATTATTCCAAATGAGATTAGAAGTCCAAAAAAATAAGTCGGAAGTCATAGTGCTATAACTTCATGAAAAATCACACTAATAAATTGTGATTTTGACCAGTGATACTTTCAAATATGCAGATTACGGACGTGCCATTAACTCAAAATTTGCTTATCTCGACTTAAGCACTTTTTCCTTTTTGCCACAGATATATTGCAAGTGGGTGCGCCGCTTTAAACAACATATTTTTTATGTTTTACGATACACGTTACTTACTGAATTTAAAATTTAACGATATTTGCAATGCAATTACATAATAAAAATATTTTTGTAGCTAAAATTTATTGTTTTATTATATTGGCGATATTTGGCGATATTCGACAAGTCATTTGGCGAGGAGGCTGAAAATAAATCTGACAACACTGCTCGTATATATTTATTGAAAATTTTTGCAAAATTGAAAATCATCATTCGAGAAAAAAGTCTTGAAATCATATTTTGGTCCAAAAAATCATAAAAAATATGATAAAATCATCATTCTGGCACCACTGGCTGGAATATTACGAAATAATTAATGCGTTGGAAGCATACTACAATCCTCAACCAGATGAAATTCTTTTAAATTTCAGATTTCATTCCCGCAAGCAAAACACAGATGAATCGGTTACAGAATACTTGGTGGTTACGACATTTATCAGTTGGCTGTAACTTTGGTATATACCGAGACAAGGTGTTCCTAATCAAAGATTGCTAAGCAGATTAGTGGAAAAAAAGAAATTAACATTATATCATTCGGGATTCGGGGAAATAAATAGTAGGATGTTTGATAAAGACAGCGTAGATAAGGTAAGCGAGAAGAAATGCAGTAAAACAAAGAAATGGAAAACAACTCAAGCACCAAACGGCTGAAAAAAACTACAAAAGAAATTGTTTACGATGTGGCAGCACTGATCATATGTCATACAAGTGTAAACATATACTTAAATACGCGGCCCTATTCTGTAAACCGAATATTTTGAAATCGCATGATTTTAGAAAATTAACTCCGGTAATAGAAATATTTTTGTAAAATTTTTTATTACATAGATTCTAAAATATCATATCTGAAAGAAAATTATGGTGTATGATTTTAAACACGTCTGATGGACCATTATTAAGTTTTTGGAAACGCGATATTTACTCGGATTCGGTTTACAGAACAGGGCCGACAGTATGCAGCTACTGCAAGAAAACAGTCCATTTAAGAAGAGTGTGTTTTAAGGCAAAAAAAGATGCTTAATCAAATTTCAGAAAATGAAAGTGAGATAAGAGACACAATCGCAGAGGACTTGCAAGATGTATTGCAAATTAGCTACGCCAAAAGATATTTTATAACGTGAATGTGAACGACAAACTTATTAAATTCGAAATCGATACTGGGTCACCAATCACAATTATGAGCCTAGCGGATGCAAAGAAAAAATTTTCTAGCAAATCTAAAGTGCATGATCCCTTTGGATTGCGTTGGTTTCATTACGGTCGTTCTTAAAGATGCTGATAATTAGAAAGCGAAAGTGTACATTGGGCGTTCAAATCATAGACCGTTATTGGGCTGGGAGTGGCTAAGAACTATGAGAATGGACAAAACGAGAGCGATTCCGGAAGTAAATCAAATTCAAGCCGTTATTCAACGTGACGGTAAGTTAAAACTAGTGTTGGAAAAATACCCTGTGCTGTTTTCGTCCACTATGGGAAAAATTATAGACTATCAGGCACGTTTGTACATAAAAGGGAATTCCATACCAACATGTTTTAAACCTAGAAGAGTTGCATTTCCACTTTTGAAAGCTGTAGAAGATGAGATCGATAACCAAGTAAGGTGGAGAGAAGTAAATAGGTCATTTCTGTTGTGGTGGTGCCAAAAAAAAGATGATAAGGTACGGTTATGTGGTGACTATATGGTTATAATAAATCCATCATTGATAGTAGATAAGCATCCGCTGCCAAATATTGACAAGTTATTCATCGCCATGGCGGGAGGGACGTGTTTTTCTAAAATTGATTTGTCAAAGGCATATCTGCAGTTAGAGGCCCATTAAAACGACCGCCATTTATTGACATTAAGTACACACAAGGGATTATACCATTCCACATGGCTACTGTTTGGCATAACATCCGCCCCCGCCAAATGGCAACGTTTTATGGAACAGCTTCTCAGAGATATCCCGGGAGTTAAAACAAATCAAAATTAATCTGGGTAATTTAGTTTTCCGAATTGAAGAATTTGAAAAAAATGGCATCGACTTGTTAGTGCATATTTTTGTATATTTTTTAATTAATACATATTTTTGCATATTTTATAATAAATACATATTTAAGTTTCATATTTTTGTATAAAACTTATTTTTTTTTGTATTTTTGAATATAAATAAAAACTATTATATGTAAATATATTGTATTTCACTTAAAGTATGGTGGTGTGAACTAAAAATGCAACTGAAATATTAGAAACATTTATGAAAAATTTCATAAAATGATACGATTCCATAAAAATGATGCATAAAACAACTTTGATCGAATGGAATCGTATCATTTTATGAAATTTTGCATAAAGTTTTATACAAAAATATGAAACTTAAATATGTATTTATTATAAAATATGCAAAAATATGTGTTTGTTAAAAAAAAAACAAAATTTGATGTCTACAAATATGCATTAGCCTTGATAATAATAATTGCAAAAATTCTTACTTTTAGAAGAAAGCAACGTTACGTAATTTTATACTAGAAAGGTCACAAAAAATACCTTCTACAGGCCACATAATTACTCTACAGCATTTCCAAAAATTTTATGTACATATGGTCCCTACCATGTCAAACTACCCAATATGTAAGTTTGTACTTTTCAAAAGTGTCAGCCTTAAAATATTTCTTATTGAGCTATCTATCGCACATGAGAATTTCAGCATTTTGAAACGAGGCATATCGTATAAATTAGGGTACCAAGATAACAAATCTAAAGAACGAATTTTGCATATTGGCTAATATGACGTGGTAGGGACGTTATGTACTTATGTACATTGGTATGCCGGTTTAACGAATTCGCGATTTAACGAACGTCAAAAATTGTCTCATTAAGTACCTTATATAACGAAATATAACCAAAAATTGTTGACTCAATGTAACTAATGTTTCAAAAATCTATCAAAAAAATTTAAACAAGAGCAAATCAATATAAATACATTCGTTTCCTAATATTCATAGCTTTTTAAAAAGTACTTGCTATGCAAAAAATAATAGAAGTTTTCCTAGCATGTATTAGAGATGGGCGCGTGTCGAATTTTTCCAACACGACACGCACGAACACGAATACCATGATGTCCAACACGTACGAAACACGCACGCCAAAAAATTTTCCCAACACGAAACTGCACAACATGCACGAAATCAAATACGAGTGCAATAACAAAAAATCGTTTTTTATATTCAAAGACATATTTTTGTTTTATTTTACTGTTACTACAATTGTATGTATGTGTGTACATACATATTTATGTTCTGTTCGTATTTATTTACATATTTTTGTTGAGATAATTTATCAATACTTGCGCTCAATAATCATGTGAGGCGTTCGCTTAAGATTAATCCAGAAGTGGTAAATACTCACTCACCAGTCGCGAAATTTACACGTATATTTAGTACCTGTTTGGCAAGCTTCTGCAAAATCTTTAAATTCGTTGCATGCTTCCTATATTTTAAATCATCGTTTTCTTTCGACCTATTATAATAATTTTCAATTTCAATGTTAACATTGTTTTTTTTTCTAATCTAATTTTAATTTGGCTCGTTACCAATTGGTATTTTTCATCATTTCGACGAAAAGCTTCTTGAATTTTATTTTTCATTTTGCTCCCAAAAATTAATAATTTTTTTCAAGCGTAATTTTCAAACAGTGGTGGCACTGTCAACAGCTGATACTATATACGAAACTTTGACCTTAAAAGTGCCAAACCATGGCTGGTGCTTGCCTGTTTGACGATACAAAATAGGCATTAAATTTTTTTCCTGTATGCATGAAATACATATTTTGCACGTTAAATCGTTTCGTGTTTTTCGTGTCAATGTTGCTGAACACGACACGAAACGAAGACGCACGAAATCAGATTTTCTGACACGAACACTACGTGTTGAGTCGTGCGTGTTCGTGTCACGAAAAAAACACGACACGCGCCCATCTCTAGTATGTAGGTAACATTTTGAAAATTTTCGCTTCCGATTTTCATAAAATTTTGTACCAATGATGCCTCTCGCATAACTACCGTTAGTGTGAAATCTTAAATCATTATACGAACTAGTTTGCGAAATATAGCGAGTTCAAAATGAGAAAACTTAGCAAAACCAACTTTACAAAATTATGTAAATAAGAGTGGCTGTTAGTTGTATGGCGAATTTTTTTTATTCCTTCTACTCTCACCCCCAAATCGGTTCAGTTTTATGTAAAAAGAATACAAAAAAATTTCATAGCGGTAAGTTGTGTTTTAGGGGGGCGTCCGCCCTCAAAGTTGGCCTTCAAGCCCATTTTTCAATGTAATTTTTTGCATATGACTATCTTTTTAAAAAATCATTTTACAAGAATATGGCAATATTTTAGCTCTTCAATACAACAACATTAGTCTCAAAGAAAGTTTTTTGCTAAAATTAATATTTTAGAAAATAATGCGGGAAATAACCAACAAAATACCAAAAATTTTATGTAAAAAAATTATATTTATATGGAAATATTTTATTTTAAGCATGTACAATAAGAGCTTATATGTATTAAATTATTTCATACATACATGTAGCTACATATAGTCATAACAAAAATTAAAAATTTTAAAAACCCCCGATATATCTAGAAAAGATATGATATCTTCTAAGCGGCTGGACCGATTTTCTTTAAACATAGTTAAGAACCTTCTCGATCAAGTCACCTTTCAAACAGAAAAAATAAATCAAAATCGGTCCAGCCGTTTGGTCTGTACGTGGATACGGACAGATACACAGACACACACTAAAAACTTATAACACCCCTTTTTTTTTGGTCGGGGCTTAAAAAGAAAACTAAACAAACAAAATTTCATTGACTATCAGGGCTTGAGGGCCAACTTTGAGGGACGCACCCCCTAAAACACAACTTATCGGTAAATTTTATTTTTACATAATACCGAACCGATTTGGGGGGTGAGAGTAGAAGAAATAAAAAAAATAACAGCCACTCTAATGTACATATGTATATATTTGAAACTACTTAACTTAGATGTTCCATTAAGGTGTCATATGAGTATTAAAGAGCATAAAATGGCCTTTGAAATGGTATGTTTTGAGTTTGGTTTCCGATCTTCAGAAGTAAAAAATGGTATTTTCAAAATTCTAAAAAAAAAATATATCGTCGCCCCAGAATAGTTTTGCTCCACCGACCATTCTTAAATAAAATGAGTTAGGTATGGAATATATATACATATAAATATATATGTATATATAAAATACCCTCTGAATCAAAAACGCGTTTCACGAAATATATTATGGTTCCTGATATATTAAGCATTCATTTTGCTCTATATTTACTATTTTTAGGTTAAAGTATTGTTTTGCTGTACACTTCACTTCATACACATATGTATGTACAAAGTAAAGTCCTGCACAAGACCATTTATAAGAACTTTCAAGACATGAGGGATTTTTCAAATGCTTTACTACAGCGAAGTCTTCTAAAACAAACGCTAAGCAACACTGTTTGCAAGAATTTGTTTCAGTTATTGCAAGTATAGGAATAAAGAAGAAAATACTTCGTGACTGAAAAATTTGTGATGCTTGCTTCTTTCTACGCATGGGCGCGTATACAAGCGTCATGCATGTACATACACACACACACTGTGTGTATGCTCTTCTATTTTTCTGCACACAAACAAACGTTCACATGCATTTACATTAGTTGTGTGCGCTTGCTTAAAAAAACCTCCCTTAAACACATAATAGCTTCCCTGCAGTCAGACTGGGGCCAAATGTCTCTATGTCAACACTAAATTTCTAGTAGTAGGTACATTGTCTACAATTTCTTTTCTATTCGTCAGTATAAAAGAAAGAGAGACAACAAATGTGGTCTATTTCTGGTGGCTTTTGCAACAACTTGTCAATATTCATATAATTGTATGTACGTAAGGTATAGAAATGTACCACTAAATGTCTGGTTGGTATGTCTCCATGTTCCCATAAGAACTATGTATTCACTACCTAGTCAATTGTTTTAGTGTTACTAGTAGATTTTCAATGACAAGCACATGCTAAATGTCTATAGCACAAAGTATTGTATGGGGATTAATTAGAGAGTAGTACTGGTGACAAAGTCAAAAGCGACTCAGTACATTTTCACCATCGACATTTCCTTCAGGGTTACCATCTACATCTTACACACACACTCAAACGTACAATATGGAAAATTACAAGCATACACGTATCAACAGTACTTTGTTGACTGTTTGTTCATAACAAGAAGTCTTCACGACATTGCTTGTTAGCACTCATATACACGCACACAAATGCATCTATCGTGCTTTGCTTATAATACGACTGCATTTATTATTGGTTTAGTACAATGCAGCCACGAGAATACATATAAAAAACAAGACGTATTTACATTGTAAGACTATTTACGCAGGTCATTAGTACAAAGTAAAGTTAACTCTTGTTTTGCTTCATTTCTATAAGAAAAGAATTATAAAAAGAAGGTGCCGTAAGATAAAATGAATGGCGACCTTTTAAATTATTTAATATAAACTTATTAAACTCTAAAATCAAATAAAAGAAACCGTAATGATGCATGTTTGATTATATTAAATTAAATACACTGCAATTACTTGTTTTTCTTGTGTAAGTGTGTAAGCGGATCGATAGTTAAATATATTACGGCGGCGGCTTCTTGGTCGGCGTTAAACGATCCACTTATTTCTTTAAACAGCAAGAAAAAGAAACAAAATTCTCAATTCACAGCTGTGACACAGCAGTTAAGTATACGTATGGAGCACAAAATCTACTTTTTTTTAAATAAATTAAGAAAAGTAATGTATGCGGCACAAAACGTATTTTTATTTTTACAATAAAATAATATTAACTTTTAACTGAACTGATGAAAGTTCACAAAAATTTAAATTTTTCTTCCAAACATGTGTTGCAGGCAGTGATGCAACTATAAAAGATATCGATCGGGTATATTTTGAGAAAACTTCATGTAAACCTTCTTTGTTGTTTTTCTCCTCTCCAACTTTGTTTCATATGGGCTAAACCTATTCTGAGGCGACGATATGTTGATGTATAACTTCTTTTCCAAGTTAAAACCAAGTTTAAATTTTGAACTCGCAAGAAATTAATGAATAATTAAGAAAAATGTAAAAGAATTGTAATAAAAAATTTAAAATGAGTTGCAGAGGTGGTTTAAACGGCTCTTTTAAGCTTTCTTGCTTAGCGAAGTTATTAGATGTTGGTGTGACATGGAGTCCTTCCAGATAGTTATAGGAAAATCTGGGAGGGGAGTAAATTGATGATATCACGAAATGTGTAAAAAAATGTTCGATGCTTTGTTGCTTGTAGATATTCTTCACAAATATTGTCAGGAATATAGTGCTTGATTTTATTACAACTAAAAAAAAGTTTATAAATGATTTATTTGGACATTACTTTTGTTTTTTTATATACAATAACTATAAAATAGAAGTTTGTGCATATAAATTGTGTTTTAATTGCGTAGCAACTATGTTTTTATGTAAACTCCCTTCTGTTTTGCAAGGGAAAGATTTTTAGTGAAACAAACAACAAACAAGTTCAACGGCGTTCATAATACCTACTTTTTCCCGGGGAGTTTTATTATTCCCGCATTTGGTAAAAAAAGGGGGAAAAACTAATTCATAATAGGAGAAAAGGGAAAAGTGAAAAAACTCACACGGAATTGTTGTTCATGATTGGGCTGTATATAGAGATGCTAAACGGGAAATCCCGAGCCCGGAAATCCCGGGATTTTCGGGACTACGCAAATCCCGGAGCCCGGGATTTTTTAATTTTAAGGCCCGGGATTTTCGGGATTATCTGAATCCCGTTTTTTGCATAAATAATGTGTTTGACTGCCTTCTTCTATATTAAAAATTATTAAAAACTCCTTGTTATATAAGGTTAAATTAAAAATTTTGCTTTGAATAAATATTTTAGTAGATAATATTATATGGTATATATGTATCACGGATGGAAATCATGGTACAATTGTACTTTTTATGGTACATTTTTGACCTCGTTGGTACCGTGGTACTACCACGAGTAACTTGGTACAATTTAAAAATGCCAATGTGTCAGTATATGGTAACTTTAATTTTGCCTATTTTGTCTTCAATTTTTTTGTGTGTGTTTTATTTTAGACGGTCAGCTTCTCTGTTTTTGTTGCAATGCTGTTGTCAAGGCAAAATCATGTATCAGGTGGTGTCAAGGCTGCTACAACAAAATCTGTCTAGTAATTTAACTGCACCTGTGAACTTGACAGCACCTCGTACATGAACTCGCCTTGGCTGCGGTTATATTTATTTTTATAGTGCATGAAAATAACAAGCCTGTTAATAAGAAAAAGTTTTAAAATAACCGATATGAATGTAATATTTAATACTTTTTCATGTCATTTTTTATACTGAATTTTTATACACATTTTTGTTAAGTTCCTATTTTTATTGTTTACTTCTGAATTTTTACTTATTTTTTTACGTTTCCGTTCTTATTAAGAAATATTAAGAAAATGGTACCGTCATGGTCCAAAAAGTACATTTTGTTTTCGCAGTTGGTACAAAATCGAAGAAGTCATTTTCCTTCCCTGATATGTATATAATATATCTTATGGCGTTTTCTTTTCTAGGAAAAAATTTTACATACATTGCACTTTTCAATGAAAATTCGCAATTAAATGTCTGAATTATATAAGTAGCTTTTAAATATGCTAAAAAAATAATAATTAGTGTTTTATTTTTGGGAATTGCTACAATTTAAGTTTAACGTTTATTAACGCACTAATAATCCCAAATTATTATTTTACTTAATTAGTAAAATAACTTTTTTATTAAAAATACATTTAAATTGATTATTGAGGGGTTTAGCTGGATCCTATGCGCATTTCACTGTTGCTAATGCAGATCATCAGGGAACCTTTACCCAAATTTCTTAGAACAACTAGAGTTATTATGTTATAAAATTTCATTTAAACAAATGAGAAGCCTAACAACAAATAACAAAGTTGAAACAAGAACTCAATAATCAACATGTTTTTTTATTTTCTTACTTTACCATTGCTACATTGGCTGACTTTTTTCAGCTTCAAATTGTAGTTGTAAAGGCAGAATTACCCGACTGTAAATGTAGAACTGTAAATGTAAATGTGTCAGCTGATCGAATCTGTTGCATGAAAAGCTATGCAAATGCTTACCTGACTGAAATGTCACGTAAATGTAACGTCTGATCCTGCAGAAAATAGAATTTCATGACGACGTTACGTGACATTTGTAGACAGTGATGGGATGTATGTATATTGAATGAGAGTGTGGCACAATAGCCCTATTTTGGTACTTTTGTTTCTTTTGATAATTTAAGCTTTTGAGTTGCTAAATTTGTATATGTACGTATACAAACATATATTTAATAAATAATAAATTTAGTTTTCTAATAAAGTTTTTTTCTTTATAAAATCTAACCACAGACTGCCAATCGTATTTGTTTATTTTTTTGTTAATATACATATACATATATGTATGAATATGTAACATACATATAGTACATTTGTGCGAACAAACATCCATACAAGCGCACAAAAAAACTATTTATCTAATAATACCAAAAAAAATTATAATATGTGCGTTTAATCATAACAATTATAATTATAATAAAAATATAAATATTTTTATAATTGTAATACATTGTAATGTATGTATGTATACATATGAAGCTAAAATTATAATTTCACTAAATATTAAAGTCATAACATTGTTTGTATGTATAAAATAATGATTTGATACCATTTAAATAATTTTCGTACTTTTTGTATACAATAAAAAATAATGTGAATATATTGAACTCCCCATCAATGTTTCGAACAGCTGCTGCCCATTTTATTTGAATTTTTATACTGATAAGCACCCAGCAAACAAAAAGTAGTATATACCTATGTGTTCTTGTTCAAAAATATACATATGTAAATGAATATTGTTTGTGATTAAAATTAATTATTATTAGTAGGCACGAACATTATTAAGAAAAGGATAAAACGATAAAGTGGATATATAATAATGTTTTTATATGATTGAGGTGCTACTGAAACCATAGGCATTGCTGGGAATTAAGGAGTCAAGCACTTCGTCTTTCCGATGAAATTGCTCAAAATCTGTTCTGCTAATTGTAGTTATATGCAAATATTACGGTTAGAGGCTTAAGAGTTACAGCTGCTATTAAAATTATTATTATTGAGTAGTTCTTTTACATAAAATAATAATAATTTTTAAAACCTCTAGGCACATTTTCATTCTAAAAGTTGTATTATTTCAAACACTTCATTACTTTTTTCAAACAGTATAAAACTTGCCATCAAAAGAAAGTAAAGTAAATTATAATAGCTTCAGCGAAATTATTAAAGAAATCTTGGATTAATTGAAGCATTACCATATTATATATTATTAACTTATAAGCAGTAATGCATACATACATATGTATGTATGATCACACAATCCATATACATTTCAATCAAAATGAATTCCATGAATTTAAATATTATATGAACTTTACGTTTGACTTCAAATAACTCGCAGTTTTAAATCAAAAATCGTGTTTGCTGGGCACAAAGCAATTACCATATATGGGCACTTCCAAAAAAAAGTCCACCATGACGGACAAATTTAAAGTTCACCAACAGATTTGTTTTCTTGGGGAAAAAGATTTTTTAATCTAGAAGCTTGGAAAATAAGTGTATATCAGTCCAAGTCCTAACAAAAAAGTTTTGTATAAAAATACTTGGCCAATTCGCAGAGTTAAGCAATTTTGTTAGTCAAGTCAAACCCCACTTCTGTTTTTTGTAACGTAACGCCAGGTCATATTTTGCGAATATCTTGAAATCCTTAGGTGTGATTGTTATAATTTTTTCACTGAATATAGACCTATTTAATCACTTCTCAAATGTAAGAAAAAATTTTTCAAACACAATTTTAAAACTTTTTTTTTCAACCTTTTGTCGTGCAAATGGCATGTAACGCCAGAATGGAATTACCCATATGTATGTGTGCACAAAGAAGTTTTTTTGTTTGTGTCGAAAACACATAACACGTTTTTAAGCATTCTATAAGCGTTCAAACATTTACATTTACATTACATTTACATTTACATTACATCTACGATTTCTACAGTCGGCTAACGAGGCCTTAAGAGTATGTAAAAGAAAATAAATGTAAATAACAACAACAGCTATATAAGAGTGTTGCCACACAAGTATTTTTGACCTGGTGCAGTCAAGTTAATAATTAGTGTTTTATTTTTGGGAATTGCTACAATTTAAGTTTAACGTTTATTAACGCACTAACGCACAAAAAAAAAATAATAATTGTAAGATTAAAATATTATATTTAATATAAAGACGCGTAGTTTTACAAAATTGTTCGAGATTTTGTAAGTCCCGAAATTCCCGGGGTCCCGGTTCGGGATTTCGAGACTCCATCACTAAATCCCGAAGCCCGGGATTTCAAAAAACCTGTCCCGATTAGCATCTCCAGCTGTATATCAATATTTTTTCCGTGAGGAAGTGTTTAAGTTCAATTTTATGTTGGCGAATGCCGTTTGGGTTCCAGAAACTTTGCGTGGGAATAGAATTGATCTTCACAGCGTCAGTATAGGATACATGTGTTGTGATTTGTTGGGCCATTTAAGTATAAGTAGCGTCTGCTTAATTAAAGCGTGAGTATACTGGACATCCTCTGTAGTAGTCAGTGTGATTATTTTATTTATTTAGGTCTATAGAACAGTGTTCCTTACAGACTATGATAACTTAATTAACATATTAATTAATTTATGCGTTAATAAAATTAATTTAATCTATTAATAAGGTATAAAATAGGGTTTTTAAAATTGTATTTTGATGAATTAAATTCAACCACTTGAATATAATTCAATTTATTAAAATCAGCAAAAGCTCTTATATCTATTTATTGTATAATTTCTATTCTGTATTCTTTCGATACGGGCAATAGAATTTTTACAATAAGGACTCCAAGCTAAAGCCTCATATTCCAGTTTATATCTTACATAATTACACAATTACTGCACTTTTTTCTTGTTGATCTTTTGGGTTATCACCGCACACAACACAAAAAGCAAAGTATCACAAATTATTTTAAATTATTTGTAAATGTACGTTTTATTTCATGTTTATAAATTGATCTGTTTGTGTTTAGTTCTTTTATGCTAGCTATTAAATATGATTTGAAGCATGTACATTATAGTGGCCGTTAATATTTTTTTATATCTCCCCCAAAATCGGTTCAGTTTTATGTAAAAGAAAAAATGCAAACAAATTTCATAGCGATAAATTGTGTTTTAGGGGGTGCGTCCGCTCCTCAAAGTTGGCCTTCAATCCCATTTTCATCAATGTAATTTTTTGAATATGACTTTTTAAAAAATAATTTTACAAGCATATGATATATGGCTAATGTGACCATCCGTCCAGATTTCGGCAGGACAGTCCCGATTTCCGGTTCACTATCTCGGTGTCCCGGAAGAAAAATGGGAAATTTCCTGTAGCATAATAAAAATTTTTGAAAATGTAAAAAAGTTAAAAATTTTTGTTCTGTATTTGCGGTGTCCCGGTTTGGGTTAAAAAAAAAATTGTCACGTTATATATGGCAATATTTTAGCTGTTCTAGTCAACAACATTAGTCTCAAAGAAATTAAGAAAATAATGCAAAAAATAACCAACAAAATATTAAAAATTGTATACAACGAAATTATATTTACTAGGATCGCCCGATTGTCTAAATTAGACCACTGGACACATAGTATGTCCTTATTTGTTATAAGCTCATCCGTACTAAACAAAAACAAAAAAGAAAGTCCACTTTTTTCAACCAAATTTAAATCGCTTTTTACTACTTTTGAGCCAAGAAATTTGAAAAAACATTTATATTGTGCATATCTACACTAGGGATGTAACGAATACCAGTTTAGCGAATGCGAATGCGAAAACGAATAATACATTTTAATTTTTGCGAAAGCGAATGCAAATATTACAATACGTTAAAAAAATCACATGAAAATAAATGTATCTAAGAACATGAAGTTGTGTTGTATACATAGATCTACTTGAGTCTTGAATTCAGCAAATATTTATTAATTTATTAGAAATAAAAATTGTTAAACTGAAAGATATATGAAATCATATTAAAATAAGTATAGATAATAGTTAAAAATAAATTTACATTTGTACTTTGGCCCTAAGACCTTGTACTTAGTTCAACGTTTCCTGTAAAATGCTACCAAAATACATATTAAGAAAAATTGGAATGAATTGTTCATGAAATTTTTTTCCAGAAGTAGTACTCTGTTCATCTTGGGAAAAATATATGAAATATATCTTCATCATTTTAAGTTTTAATGCGAACAAAGAAGGAATATTTAATGTTCTTGCATTTAAAATTTTTTGCACGAAGTAATGATGTGCTTACCATTTTTCAAAAGTTTTAACGCACTAGTCCTAAGTAGAAAATATTTTCCCGCAATTTAAACACTGCCTTTTCTTAAAAAAAACTGGAAAATATTTCCAATATTTTTGTCTTTAGTATTCGCTTTAAATATTCGCATACATTTTAGCGAATGCAAATAGCAAAAGTAAGCGAATTATTTGCGAATGCGAAAGCGAATGCGAACATTCGTTACATCCCTAATCTACACTTAAAAGTGTACGACAAAAAAATGTGTGCCGTATTTATATATAAGATATATATATGTATATACAGGATGGGCCAAAAGTTACCATGGGGTTTAAAAGTTTAATAACTTTTTCGTTTATAAATTTTTTTTCCTCAGATTATATAATATACAAAATGGAAATTTTTTTACACTAAGTATGGAAAGTAGTGTCTCTTAAATGACCACCGTTTTCAGCTTAGCACTGATGGGCTCGTTTTAGAGTATTTTCTATAACATCTTTAAAAATTTGTGGCTGTAGCGTTCGAATTTCTGCAATAATATTTGCCTTGAGTTCAAGGATTGTCTCTGGCTTGTTCACATACACTCGCTCCTTCAAATAACCCCAAAGAAAATAGTCGGGTACTGTCAAATCTGGCGATCGCGCTGGCCAAATAATTTCCGAATTTCTGGAAATTTTACGCTCTCCGAAAATTTTACTTAAAAGTGCAATTGTGTCTCGGACAGCGTGGACAGTGGCTCCGTTCTGCTGAAACCACATACCAGGTCTGTTTTCAAGAGCAGGATGTAAAAATTTTTCTATCATACATAGATACCGTTCTCTATTTACTGTAACCACTTCCATCTTCATTCTCTAAGAAGTAAGGCCCAATGATATTTTCAGATGTGATCCCACACCATATTGTACACCTAATGGGGTGTAATTGGCGTTGATGAATGGCTCTTAGAACCTACAGTTCTGCTTATTAACAAAGCAATTCAAATGAAAATGAGCTTCATCACTCATAATGAAATTTTCAATAAAGTTGATTCTATTATTCTGGTTCTTTGTTCAGTTGTAAATCTCTCCATTATTTATTCTTGAAGTGGTATTTATATAATCTGAAAAAGAAAATAAAAAAATATATATAAACGAAAAAGTTATTAAACTTTTAAACCCCATTGTAACTTTTGGCCCACCCTGTATATGTAAGAAGATATTGAATTTTTTATATTAAGCATGTACAATAAGACCTTATATACATATATTAAATTATTTCATACATATTTCCCTATGTTTGATGAAAGTCGTAGAATGCCATCAGGAATGCATAAGTTGATAAAAGTGCTAATGTTTTTTAATTATATTTACCTTAATTTTTCTTTATTAAGGAATGCAAAAAATTCGGCAAGAATCGCAAAATTTGCAAAAACTTATTAACAACGGGATGATATTTTTTTAAAATCGGCAAAACTGCCAAGAATCTGTGAAAAGTCGTATTTATCGCGATCTTTGC